>PVKE010012207.1:0-38817 GCA_004027555.1 Craseonycteris thonglongyai
GTTTTCAAAGCTAGAAGAGACTAAATCTAATTTGTAAATTGAAGACAAAGAGCCAGTTCATAGGGAAAATCATTGACGGCATAGAAACTTAGGAAAATTATTGCAGCCAAGTCAATGAGAAAGGAAGTGGAAAAGATGGGGTTCAGAGCACAGGTGAAGATGGTGACTGGGGGGGGGGAGGGGGAAGAAGGATTCATGTTCCATGAAGGCTGAAAGTGAGAATTCATGAAAAGGTGTGTCTATTAGGACATGAAGTTGAAGGAATTATTTGACTCGTGTCTCTGTTTTTTCTTTGACAAAAGCGGCAAGTTTCACTACTGAAAGTGGGTGAGTGTGTTCTGAGGCAAGGGTGCTCAGGAAGACCTGAAGGATTTAGTAATAGAAATCTTTGGAATTACCACCCAAGGGGGGTAGTGGGGCAGGTCAGGAGAAATCATGGATTAGGAGCTATTCTTACAGAAAGCAATCACAAATGCCTATTCTATGTGTGAAGAGTTACAATCAAATGTGCTTTCTGATTATAGTAGTTCCCATTATCCATGAAGGATACGTTCCAAGATGCCCAGTGGTTGCCAGAAATCACATAGTACTGAAGTTTATATGGAGTACTCTATTGTTTTCTTTCCCTATACATAGACACCTATGATAATATTTAATTTATAAATTCAGCCCAGCAAGAGATTAACAACTATAACAATAATAAGCTAGAACACTTATAACAATACGCTGTAATTAAAACTATGTGAATGTGGTTTCTCACTTTCTCAAAATAGTTTGTACTACTACACTCACCTTTTCACTTAAAAGCAGCACTTTAGAGTTTCCGTTTGGAGTATCTGAGTTCCCAGTATCACCACTACTCTTGTGCTTTGGGGCCATTATTGAATAAAGTAAGGGTGACCTGATAATGTGACAGTCGATCTGATAAGGGAGACACCTGCTAAGTGACTAATGAATGGGGAGTGTCTATACAGCGTGGAGATGCTGGACAAAGGGATAAGTCATGTCCTAAGTGAGAGGAGAGGAACAGGGTGAGATTTTATCATGAGAGTTCATCACACTGCTCAAAATGGAACACAATTTAAAGTCTATACGGTAACTTTATTTCTGAAATTTTCCACATAATTTTGGTCCATGGTTGACCCTAGGTAACAGAAACCAAGAAAATCAAAATTACAGATAAGGGGGACACTATTGTAATTGTTAAATATCTAAGTGACAAATCCAATTATAAATTCCAAGACTCTTAAGCTTTCTTCCCTCAAAATGGCAAGTAAGTAATTTTTGTTTTAAATATAAAGCTGACAGACTGAAATCAGATTATGCAATAATATGCAAGCTGTTATCTCCAATTATATATGAAGTCAGAGTATTTTGGTCTTATAAAGTCTAGAAGTCATGCTCTGTTGACTCAAAAAAATATTTCTCTCTCGAATAAATTAAAAAAAAAAAAAAGGCAACAATTTCCCCAACAACTCTGTGTTCATTGGAGGAAGAAAGAAAAGGGGATGTTCTTATATAACTGTGGGTTTGATGATAAACTTTAATTTCATTTTGTAGTTTTACAAATGAGGATGTAATTCCAGATAACGCCTTTGTAATAAGCTCACCAATAAAGCTGAGATACAATAATGACTACTAAGCCATGGCTCTTTTTACAAAATAGATCTCCATAATGCAAGATATCATGTCTCTAGAATTTCAACATACATACAGGAAACCAGTAGTTTTAGTTTTTCCTTCTCAATACACAAAATTTATTAGCATTTTCTTTGAAGCTGCGAAAATGTGCAGGCCTGGGAGTAAATCATTAGAATGTATTGAGAATGTGTGTGTGTGTGTGTGTGTGTGTGTGTGTGTGCGCATGCACATGTGCATGTGTGTGTGGAAGACACAGCCAGAAGGATACTGTGGTTGAGGACTTTGAATGGGTGTTGGCAGGATGAAACGAATTCCCTTACTGTTGTGATATTCTATCAATGAGTCATTATTAGGTACCTGTGATATGTTAAACTCTGTATTAGACTTGGTGCTGGTGGTAAAATATACCTTCTAAGACGTGGGAATTTAAGATGAAATTAAGCATTTAATAAAAATATAAAGCAATTATGTGATAAATTGTCAAAGTGGGCAATAGTGAGCTTGAGTGGACTGAGGTTGGTTTAAGAAAAAATTAGGTGAGCTTTCTCTCTGCATTCTCTTTATCAAAAAACTTATTGCTTGAATTTATGAGGCTGTCCAGGAAGTATCCAGCTATGTAATACAAAAAATAGAGGCATTTATGGCTGGATTTTTTTTTTCCAGATAGCCCTTGTACACATGAATTTTTAGGCTGCTTTATTGGACATATAAACAAATGAGCATAAAATATAGACCACAGAGTAAATATTCTGATTGTTTTACTCTTGAACATGCTCTTAGGGAGCTGAAAGTTTTAACATACATCGTCATGGGTAGAATTGTGTTCTCCAAAAGATTTGCTCAAGTCTTAATCCCTTTTACCTGTGAATGTGACTTTGTTTAGAAATAGGGTCTTTGCTGATGTAATCTATTTAAAATGATGTCATATGGGATTAAGGTGGTCCCTAATTTAATGTCTGGTGTCCTTATAAAAACTGACAGAGAGAAGAGAAGAACAAATGATGACAGAGACAGAAACTGGAATGATGCCTCCCTTTAGGACAAGGAACACCAAAGGTTGCAGACATCCAGCAGAAGAAGCCAGGAGAGGCAAGGAGAGACTCAGCCCTAGAACTTACGAGAAAGCATGGGCCTCCTGATACCTTGAGGTTGGACTTCTAGCTTCTGGAACTGTAAGGAAACCATTTTCTTTTGTGTTAAGCCATAGTTTGTGAAGCTTAGTTATGCATCCTTAGGAACCTGAACATGCTTTCTGAGAACCCATAAAGGGAGTACAAATGGGAAGTTTACCAAGAATGAGATATAGATAAGGAATTCTAGAGCTGTAGCACAACTTTCTCATTTATCAGTGAGGAAATTTAGGAGTGCAGAGATAACAATTACCTTCCCCAAACTGATTAATGGAAAGTAGGGACCAGAATCCAGGTATCTTGCTGCTCATTCCCTATTCATTCATTCATTCATGTTGTCCAAATGTACACAGAAGACATGCTGTGATCTGTAGAGATAAATTGGAACAAGAGACCACTTCTCTCCCGATTTTGCCTTATTGTATTAGTTCAGCAGGTTTTGTGCTTTTCTTGAAAATAACATTATATCAAATTTTACTGCCCAGTATTCAATTACCCACCAAGACTAATCCTTGAAATGAGAAACTGTGTTAGTAGACCATAAGGACTGACCTTTTTTCACTCTTCATTATTTTCACTTTGCCAGACTTTCCCATAAAAATGGATTCTTAGAGCTTTAAAAACTGTATCATTGTCTGGACAGTTGAGGCTTTACAGATTTAAACGTTTCTTTAGGGGTGACTAAAAACTTTTTTTTCCCTTTAAAGCAGATTTTTAACACAGCAACAGAATTATGTGGAAAATAGACAAGCTAAGGAGGAAATTGTATTTTCCC
The DNA here is from genome assembly GCA_004027555.1 of Craseonycteris thonglongyai. Lineage (NCBI taxonomy): Eukaryota > Metazoa > Chordata > Mammalia > Chiroptera > Craseonycteridae > Craseonycteris > Craseonycteris thonglongyai. The sequence continues at coordinate 3,547 of PVKE010012207.1, forward strand.
AGAGATCAGCTCCGTTGTTCTGTTTTAAGATCTAGTGCCATGTAAAAGATGCTTGTTGCTATGATGAGTTATTTGTTTAACATATTGCATAGATACTTAAAAAAATCACATACTACCAGAAAATATTTCATCACTGGATGCTTACAGATTTAAGGCTTGAAAAAAGACATTCTCCTTATATTGTTGTACTTTTCTAAGGGAAAACTAAGGTAATGTGACCCAGCTGCTGTGTAAAAGGACACTGAGGGTTTCTTATATAAAATATTCTATAAAATTCTGCATTTCTAAAGTTATATATTAAAATGAAAACTTTGAAAGAATGCACAGCATCCGGCAGAAGTAATGCCCCTTTTTTATGCTCTGGTAATCTTAGGGCGTTACTTTTGCTGGACCCTATATTTTAATTTATAGTCACAGAGTTTTTGAGTTGATTGTCTCCAGGCATACACTTTAAAACATTAAAATTGTTTTCAGTCATCACTCAAAGATTTTCCAGAAGCCTTGATGGCCCAATAAATTTCTACTTTGTCCTCAAATTTTACATAGTTTTCACATCTTTTTGCCCTCTTCCTCTCATCTGTGTCATTCCAGCTGTTTCTCAAGTTGACAAGTTTAGACTTGAATGCTGTAGCAAACAGACTCAGTTTTCCCTTGAATGGAAACATGAATCAAGATGAAGCAAAACAGGAGGAAGGAGACGAAGGAGCAATAGTTTATTTTAGGCCCACTGCCTGATTGTCATCAGAAATGCTGCTGGCGTTATTTTAGGTCTACATTAATGTCTTATATTTCCAGGACATACTGGTGAATAATTTAGCCAGTTGAGCATCTTTTGCCGGGAGAACTATGTCTTTTATATTCTTATAGTCAAAACATGGAATTTTATCTTACATATGATCTAAGCCAAGTGATTCATTTTCACATTAAGTAATAAGGTCTCTTTTCTTGTGATTAATTCTGTTTATTTCTTTCAACAAATCACATCAGCACACATGACCTCATGCAATGGCTATGCCTGAGGCTTAGAAAGTCCACATGCACACATATAGCATAACTGCTCTGATAACTAGCTCTTGGGGACCTTAATGCAGGCAGACCTAGAGGAACCTCGGCAGCTATCTTTTAGACCAAGCTCGTCCAACCTGAGGCCCGTGGGCCCCATGCAGCCCAGCTTTGAATATGGCCCAACACAAATTAATAAACTTTCTTAAAACGTTATGAGATTTTTCTGTGATTTTATTTTTTTTTAAGCTCAGCAGCTATTGTTAGTGTTAGTGTATTTTTATGTGTGGCCCAAGACAATTCTTCCAAAGTGGCCCAGGGAAGCCAAAAGTTTGGACGCCCTGATAGAGGATGGTCTGGGTACAGATGACTGTTTTTTAAACTCTCAACCTATGAAATTACCTGCCAGCAAACACCAGAAGGTTATAAATGTCACACAAATTGATTCAACTAACAAAATCAGGAGGCTGCGTGGGGTCTCTAAGGGCCATTTGATATTGACACAGATCCTCAGCAGTTATTCATGCTTCAGATAAATGGGTTCTCCGATCTGATTTTAAAACTGTCCAGGACACTGAATAACTTTGAGATTCTTATAAACTCTCCAGAAGTAAACTCTGGGGTAATTTATGGTGCATCTTGTTTTGCTTGTAGCTCTCATATAAATTTGACACATTTTTTCATCTTTAAAATTTTTCTCTAAAGCAGTAGTTCTCGATCCTGGTTGCACATTAGAGAGATCTGGAAATCTTTAAACAAACAAAATACTGATATTCAAACCCTACTCTGACCAAATTAAATCAGAATCTCTTTCTGGACTCTAGCACTACTGAGGAGATTTTAATGTTAACAGAGTTGAAAACACTGTTCTAATGAATGGCCTTTACTGGTGACAGGTGTTTAATCAATAGCATCTTTGTAGTCTGATGGTAGAATAAATATCATAGTCATTTTTTGTGTTTGTTTTTTAAGTTTGAAATTGGCCTAATTCATTCTTCGTTGTCTCTCTGGAGTCACTTTTCAACAGAACAGTCAGGATGATTGTTTTAAAACAAGTTCGATCATAATATGTCCCTAACTCAAAATTCAAAGGCTTCTTCTTAACATGGAAAATCCGCGTTTACTGTGGAGGTTGTTGTAATCTGGCCTATCCCTATGACCACATATCCTACCACTCATGCGTTTCTCATGTCATTCTCGTCCCACTGGATTTCCAGATGTTTTTCAAACATGCGAAGTTGAGTGTTTCTGCCAAGAAAACTCTTCTCCAGGTGTTTTCACAGGCTGACTTCTTGTCTTTTTCAGGTCTCTATATGCTCACGTGTCTTTATAAATATGTGCTCTGTCCAAAACAGCCATCTCTCTTCCAGGATCTCTATCTATCCACTCACCCTGACTCATTACACTATTAATATACACGGCAGTACCCTTTGAGACCAGGGGTCATCAAACTTTTTCTATTAAGGACCAGAGAGTGATATTTAGCTTTGCATGTATGATCTCTAACAATTACTCAACTCTGCTGTTATAGTGCTAAAGCAGCCATAGACAGTATGTAAACGAACGTGACTGAGTTTCAATAAAGCTTTATTTACAAAAGCAGGCAGCAAATCACATTTGGACTTCAAGCAGTAGTTTGCTGACCCTTGCTGTGTAAATGAGGTTCTTCTACATATCTGGGTTTAGGTACTGCATTTTCTTTTACTGATATGTCTTTCAAGAGTTCAGTCATTACCTGAGGGTAAGGAGTGAGCAAGATGGGGGAGTAGGTGGGGCATCAAATATATGGTGATGCAAAGGGAACTGACTCTGGGTGGTGAGCACACAATGCGATACACAAATGATGTAATGTAGAATTGTACACCTGGAACCTATGTAATTGTTACCAACCAATTTCACCCCAATAAATTTAATAATTAATAAAAGAAATCCAAATTAATAATGCATGTAAGTATAAATCAGCAAACTTCAAATGTGATTAGTATTTGGAACAGTTCTGGTTTTCTTTCAGTTCTAAGGGGAACATATACTTTTTATGGTCTTTTTGAATCAAAATCCTTAGAGGGTTAAAATCTGGACTAGCTATAGTTCTCCAGTACTTTGGAGGTTTGTAGCAGATCTGATGTCAAAAAACTTCAGCTGGTTTGTGATTTCACAGAAAAAAATGTTATGTAATCTTCTGAGTACTACTACCCAGCTGCCAGTCATCCCTTGATACTCCTGTCTTTTCTAAACCTGATTAGTGAAGGAAAGAATGTCTTTCCCTTCACAAATCATCTTTGATGAGGAAGATTATGCTAGCTCTAAGCACAATCCCCTGATAGAAATTATTTTTTCTAGACCATCAGCTTTCTGAATTTACTCTAAGAATAGCTGTCCCAGCAGGAGGATGAAATGACTATAAAAACAGTTCAGTGTTCTTTGAAGTGTATTCTGCTGAACATTAGATCTGTGAAATGATAATAGGAATTGGGATGGAAAAAGTCTTTGGTCAAATAAACTTGGAAAATACTAGTTTCTTTATTGCAGAATTTTTAGAACATTATGGGTTTTCAAGAAAATTCCTAAATATTCTAGCTGGAGTTGATTCCTTTTTTTTTTTTTTTTTTTGATCATAGAAACCTGATTTATTTGCAAAGTATCTTGCAGAAACAGGGTGCCATGGGATCCATCTTGAGAAAACCAGTTAAATCCTATGTCTACTAAAAGTTACTTAATTACCTCTGGAGGCTTCCTTGGTATTGTCAAGTTCACAAAGGCTACTGCTACAAACTGCTTTGTTTATTATTATTATTATTATTATTATTATTAGAAAACATGTTAGTTAATGTAAATAGATATGTAAAGTAGGTGACCTATAAAAATCTCAGGGGAAGCCGGGATGGCTCAGTGGGTTAAGCGCTCACTTTGCAGTGCCGGGGACCGAGGATCGAATCCTGACCCCGGCCGGTGCAGACCCATATGCTGAACTGGGGAGTTCCCCCAGTTCAGTTCTCTCTCTGTCTCTGTATATATATACCTATATATCTATATATATCTGTCAAAACAATAAAAAAAATCTCAATGTGCCTGTTTCTTGTTGATTAGCTGCATATCTCAATGTAATATCTTTAAAGAGTGATATTACTTTTACACAATTAAAATGTCAGTATAAAGTTATAGAAACCCTGATCAATTTTTCTGAGATGAAGTATCTTGTTCTCTTTCCATATAATATAGGAATATTTTGAAGTAGCCCACAACAGATTTTTATAAGATGGTTTCTTCACTTTTTCAGGTCTCTCAATGCTCAAATGTTATCTCTAAAAATTAAAATTTCAATTAGGGAGTAAGGTTCAATGGTTGCTGTGGTAAATTTAGGTATATTCTATACTTCCAAAGGAATAAAAAAAGTTATACATTAAAAATTTTAACTTACTATTTTTAAGACAAAAATAATATATTTTTAAATACGAGCAACAGTATTTCTCTTGTCACAAACTTTCCTTCATTGTTATTTTATTAGTAAATATTATTCCCTGTACTGTCTTTTAAAATGATAAGAACACAGCCTAGTACCATTTATTGTTAGAAGAGATTCAAGTTGATTATCTTCAATATTTATGGTTGATGTAAATTTTCAATGCAATTTGAAAAAAAAATCATTTTATTTCAGAAATAACTAAGTTATTGCTTTATCTCTCTAATTACTTTACTTGATGGTTTGTACACTTCTGTTTTCTTCATTTTTCTAATAGGAGAGTGTATAACATCTAGTCCCATTGTCTTTACCAATGTGTAATTAATAAACCAATAGTCGTGACACTTGCACATGGTTCTAGCTGTTCCCTTTATTTTTCATCAAATGTGTACTCTATGATATCTGACTCATACTGTGCAGGAGTTGGTATATTTACAAGGGGTGGAATTTGTGGAATGAAGGGGAAGAAGGGTAAAAAGTATTTATTATTTTTTCTTTTTAATATATTCAATCTTATCACTAATATACTTGTCAGCTCTTTTAATAAGTTAATCTATACCCTTGAAAAAAAATGTTTTTGTTTTGTCCCCAAATTGCAGATTTAACCTCTTTGTTGTCTGTAAATTTCTTCCCTCGAAGTCGTTTTTTCATATTTGGAAACAAGTAATGATCAAACAGAGCCAGGTCTGGACTGTAGGGAGGATGCTTTAATGTTTGGAAGCCACAGTCATGAAGAGTAGCCAACGCAACATTGCTCTTGTGTACAGGCACTTTGTCATGCAAAAACAGACCCCTTTGGTCCATTTTCCTCTTCTATTCCCCTTCACAGATTCTTTTAATGTTTCAGAAGATTGGATTTATACTCTCCAGTCATTGTGACACCCTTGTCCTTGTAATCGGTCAGCAGGATACCCTCCATATCCCCAAAAACAGTAGCCATGATTTTACCAGCTCATTGTGACACCTTGAACTTCTTAGGGGGTGGCATGCCTTTTTCATGCCACTGCATGGACTCCTTTGACTCAGGTTCATCATGGTGGACCCAAGTTTCATCTCCAGTGATAATCCAGTTTAAAAGTTCATCTTGGTTGTCTCTGCAGAGGTCCAAAAACTGCTGTGAATACTTGATGTGCTGTTGTTTTGAAGTGGCATGAGCATTCTCAGTACCCATCTTGCACTGACTTTTGACATCCTTAGATGCTGATGGACAATATTCAAAATGGTTGTAGGTGATACTCCAACCATTTCTGCAAGCTGCTTTTTATTCAGGACATCATCTTCCACTACAAGTTTTTAGCTTTTATGACAAAGTCTGAGGAAGTGGCCTCAGCATGGGATCCTGGACTGAGGTTGTCTTCAGTTGACTCTCTCCCTTGCTTGAAAAGGCTATGCCACTTGCATGAATTTCCCAGGGCAACAGTCTCCGTAAATCACTAGCATGACTTCCAAAATGGTTTGAGGTGTTTCCCCTTGTTTGGTGAGGAAGTTAATCATAGTGCAAAATACAATTTTACCCATACTTGGAGCTTTCTTCATGCTTGACATGTGTCTTTAGTGATATTTGAAAGAATACAGACACAAGTAGGTTGAATTTTGCCACATATACTAATAAGTCACACAATTAAACTGTGTGCACTAGTACTCCCACCTCTCTGCTAATCCCCCCATTCCAGGAATTTCTTGAACACCCCTTGTATTAATTGCTGAGTCATTTGTTCTTTTAGGTGTTATTGTTGTTTTGAATAGATGGCCATTTTTTGTTGCTTGTTTTTAAGATTATTCTTTTGAATTTTAGTTTTTAGTTTCATTATGACTTCCCTAGAAGTGGGTATCATTGTATTTATTTGTATTTGTAGCATTCTTGAAATTGCCTTTCACTTTCACTGGAAAAATTTTGGCTATCTTCTCTTCAGTGATTACTTTTGTCTTTTTTCCCCCTCTATTCACCTTCTGAATATCAAATTACATGTATGTTAATATTTTCTCTGTGTCAATAATCACATTTTAAAAATTCCATTGTTTTACTTGTGTATAGGTCTGGTCACCATTGATTTTCCAGGTCACTAAGTATTTCTTCTGCTGGTTAAATTTTTCATTTAACGTCTATTAAAATATTAATTTCAGATGTAGTTTTTATACCTAAAATTTCTAGCTGGTTCTTTTTTATAGATGCCTCTGGTGAATTTTAGAATATCTTTGTTAAAACTCTCTATTTTATTATTTATTTTCTTGAATTATTAATCATTTTTGAAAGTCCAGGACTGATAACTCAATTATTTAGATAAATTTTGAATAAAATATTACAGAGATTCTGGATAATAATTTTTTCCTCCAGAGAGAATTCAGCCTATTTTGTGATAAGTAGCTATAGTGTGTGTGTGTGTGTGTGTGTGTGTGTGTGTGTGTCTGTCTGAGTGTGTGTAGGAATATCTCATTAATTCAATTGGGAACTGAGTTGCCTTTTGGCTAGGTTGAAGTCATCTTTTTTTAAAGATTTATTTTATTGTTTTTGACAGAGAGAGACAGAGATAGAGAGAGGCAGAGAGAAGAGGGAGAGCCCAGAACCGAGGGCCTCCTGCATGGGAGGCACACCCCCTCGAGCTGGGGGGCCAAACCAGGGGCCTCCCACACTGGAAGCTCACTCCAACAGGAACCAAACCATCCCTCTCTCCTCTAACATGGGAGGCACACCCTAGTTCAGCATATGGGTCCACATGTGCCGGAACCAGAATTTGATCCTTGGACCCTGGGACTGTAAAGTGAGCTCTTAACACACAGAGCCAACCTGGCTTCCTCCTGCCTTTCTTTTTAAAAGATTTATCTTACTGTTTTTTGACAGAAAGAGACAGAGAGAGAGAAGAGGGAGGGCCTAGAGCAGTCTCTATAATTGTACGTCATTAGTTTTCAACATAGTTTTATTCCATATAGGTGGGTGTGGGGAGCACAAGGCAGAACCTGGGCTGTGGGCCTCCCCACATGAGAAGCTCACCCCCATTCAGCATATGGATCTACATGGGTCAGGGCCTGGACATGATCCTTGGACCTCAAGGCTGCAGGGTGAGCACTCAACCTGCTGAGCCATCCCAGGTTCCCCTGAAGTTTTGATGATATTTATTATCTCTGGTTCACTTCCATTCTATTTAAGTGTGTAGCCTTTCAGGGTCCTATGAGAGCCTAAAGTGTTTACTAAATAACTTCTTGGTTAGATCTGAACTTCAGTATTTCTCTCAGCTCCTAGTGACTGCTGAAAACTCTTTTTGGGTCCTGTGCAGCCTTAGAATTCATTAACACTGCAAGTGCAAAACCTCTGAGTATCAGGGCCCTTTCCTTGTTTCTCCTCCATGGATCATATCACCTCATGTCCTGGCTACTAAGACGGCTTTCAAGGCCAGTATTCATCTCTAACTTGAACTCCTGGAAGCTGGGCTGCCATCTTGCCTCCTAGCAGTGGCTCTCTTGTCAAATGCTTGAGAGGACGAGGAAGTATTTTGAGAAGAAAGGCACTTCACAATATGTGCAGTTCTCATATTTCTTGATGTCTTGGATACTAATTGCGAGCTGCCTCAACAGCACTCTGATGCCTCCATATGTAGAGGTTCCCCCTTCCCCCAGGTTTTTTTGGTTTGTTTTTAAATTTATTTTTCAGCATTACTATTACTTTTGGTGGGAACACTGGCTCATTGGCTTGTAACAAGCTGTTTCATCATAGGCAGAAGTTGAACTCTCTATTTGATTTTAAATCGACAGGTTCTTATAGACACCTTGAATTTTGAAAAATTAAACTTTCTGTCACAGTTCTGGAAAAGGCCTCCTGAACAGTCCATTCATGGATGTATTAACCTGACATTTCAAAAATACATATATATTCATATATGCTGACACCTAAAATGTGAAAAAGAGGCTTAAGACATAAATGAATATATTATTTTTAGAAAAATTAACTAGGAAATTATGTGTGTAAGAACAAAAGCAAGATATGAAAAATATACAGAGATAGCATTAGAGAAGTAAATTACTTGCTAGACATTTTGTAGATAGTGTTCTTATAATTGGTGACTTTTCAATAACTTTATTTTGGCTTATTTTTAATAGGGTTTCAGTTGAATCAACATCAGTATAAAGGAAAGACAAAAGACAGAACCTACAGTATTTAAACTAAGTGAAAGTCAAAGCCTGTCTCCAAGATGATCGAGTGATGGGGACTTTAATTGACATAAAAAATCATGGATGTGAGGTGGACTTGTACATCTGTAAACTGTCTAATTGTTACCAACCAATGTAACCTCATCAAATTTAACAATAAATTAAAAAAAAAAAGAAAAAAAAAAAAGAATGGAGAAGTTAAGGAACGTTATTAGAAAATAAAAAAAAAAAAAAAAAAAAAAAAAAAAAAAAAAAAAAAAAAAAAAAAAAAAAAAAAAAAAAAAAAAAAAAAAAAAAAAAAAAAAAAAAAAAAAAAAAAAAAAAAAAAAAAAAAAAAAAAAAAAAATAAAAATTTGATTTTAAAAGCAAAAAAAAAAAAAAATCATGGGCATCTGATACATAAAAATGCTGTGCAAAACATCTTACTTAAATGTAACATAAAACAAACTGGAAGGAAAATTCTATTTAAAGCTATTATTTAGGTAGATGATTATAAAGTTTTCAAATGTAAAATGCTCCTTAAATTGAAGAGATCATTCATTCAACAAATTCCACAGTAAAAGCGAAAGGGCTAAAACATTCATGTATAAAGTCATGTATTCTACAAATGCCATATTTAAAGGAATAAAGAAGGAAGACAGGAAGGCAGAAAGGCAGGAAGGAAGAGAGGGAGGCAGGGAGAGAGGGAGGGAGAGAGAGAGAGAGAGGAAGAGAGGAAGGAAGGAGGGGTAGGAAGGAAGAAGACAGAAACAAAGTAGAGAGGAGGAAGAAGAGAGAGCAATTGAGGGAGGGAGGCAGATAGTTATTGGCTTTATGGTTTGATCTTATTCATGCTCTGAGTGTCTTTCCACTTATGTTCAAAATTCAGTAGTCAGTTGGCCACAGATTGCTGTATTCATTACATTTTTAACCAAAAATGGAAAGAATTATTTTAGAGGAGAAGCAAAAGGTAAATGAGTGATGTAAAAAAGAATGCAGGAAGTTCTAGGCACTAATAAACACAAGTCCCTATTTCAGGACAAAAACATTAATACATAGTCTAGATAGATCTTCACAGAATCTATAAACCAGAGAATAAAACAACAGATGCAGAGCCTGTAGTCTTTGACTGTCTACCTTAAACCCAAAGATATAAAAATAGGCACAAAGTAAGAAACCACCAATTATTAAAGTCATCACTAGAACAACCCCAAAGAGCAGAACATCTGGTTAATTCCACAAAAACCACAGTGATGAGCAGAGACAGAATTAGTATCGATGACATACTGGTGACTACAGACTTAACTAGACATTATTGTAGGGAGGCCTCTTATTTGGTGATATCATCCTACCCTGAGGTGCAACAGCTGCTTCAGAAAGGAAAATAAAATAACCCAGACATCTTTCCCTTTCTATGAGTAGGTTAAGAACCTGAGGAATCTGCATGTTCAGCACCTAAAAGTTTTCCAAGGAGCCAAATTTAATTCAGCACATTTATGTGCTACTGAGAGATTAAAAAAATACACATTTCAGCCGTCATGCCCATATTTACTACACTTCATTTCTATGAAAAACATAAAGAATCCTAAGAAAGGAGATAGGAAATGATATAAGGCACTATTGAACCATATGGTTGTTCACTGAAATAGTGATCAGCCCATTGGCAAAATTGCTTATACGCATGTTCACTCTCTACTGGGTTGGGGGAAAATATTCAGTAGTATATCAATTACAAATCAGAGCAATCACATCAAAACAAAGAACACTCTAATTTGTTTTCAGAAAAAAAAAAAAAGAAAGAAAGAAAAAGAAGAAAAAAACAGTAACTGGCTAGCCCTAAATTAGCTTCATAGCTTTCAGTGAAAGAATGGTAAAATTCCCTCTGGAAAGAATAAAAAATAATATGGACAATTGTTCCATAGTTGAGAACAACAACAACAAAAAAGTGAAAAATAATGATAGAAAATAATATTTACCATCATTATAAATGCAAGTTCTGTCTTGTTCATTTTACTGTTATGGTGCCACATAGATGACACCCTTCAAGGATGTAAAATACCCGATATAAGTGTTTCAGCAAGACTGTAACAATTTAATCCCATGCATAATATGAGGGCTGTCCAGAAAAAAATCCAGCCATTGTCAATATAATGAGAATTGTTACATGACGATATTTTTTGGATAGGCCTCGTATTGGGGTGTTTAAGTCTATTTGTTTTCTTGCTCTGTTATTTTCAAATTTTGAGAAATGAAAAAATAACACATTTCTTGTTTTCATTATCTAACTTCCACAAACCCTTCCCAACGAGAAAATTGTTACTGGAAACCATGACCTGGGCATGTTCATTTAGTCATGATTAAGTTTTAAATCATCATACGCTGAAGGCAGAAGCATTTGGCTCTATGTAAATTTTACCAGTAAAACAAAACAGAAACCAGAAAAAACAAAAATCCAACTCTAAAACTCAGTTTTCATGTCTCTTATGATTTTTAAAATACTTCTCCTAATTTTTACTGTGTTTAGGGCTCTAGCCTTCTCTGCATTAATTAACATGTATGCTGCAAGTCTTAACTTATTAGCAACTTTTTTTTTTTTAATGTTGATTTTGGGGAATAGAACAGAGTGTACTTTCTGTTAAATTAAATGATCACCCTGGAAATAAATTAATCTCCAATAATAAGATTTAAATACATGCTGCTTTTGAAGGTTCCAGTCAAGATAGTGAAGTAGGTAGCTGTTGTGTCTATATCCTCTCACAACCATATCAAAATTACAACTAAAATACAGAACAACCATCATTGAGAATCAACTGATGTCGAGCTGAACCAAAGACCTACAACTCAGGACATACAGCGGATGCCCACTCGGGATGGTTAGGATCAGCGGGGCCATACAACAGCCTGGTTCTGGAACCACGTGTGACCCTTAAAAATCAGGAGGGATATCTTGGCTGCAGAGGAGCGTTAGGAGGAACTAGTAGTCCCAACCCCACACCAGGCTCCCCAGCTCAGGGTTCCAATGCCAGGAAGAGAAGTCCCCGAACTTCTGGCTGTGGAACCCAGCAGAGGTTGCGTTTGAGGGAGATGAGGGGAGCTGCAGTCCCAGGCGCGTCCCTTAAAGAGCCCGCACGTGGACTTACTCGCTGACCGACTCACCTGCTCTGAGCTCCAGCGCTGGGGCAGCAGCTGGAAAGGTGCCAGGGACATAAGAAGAAAAATTGAGTTGTTTGGCTTCAGGGCAACGGCTTGAGGGGCAGCTTTCTCCCAGATGGAGGAGCTGGCAGGAGCAATTGTTTCTTTGTGGAGCCCTCCCACTGCCTGCAAGCAGACACAGGTGTTTGCTATACCTGAATCGCCATCAACCTGGCCACCACCATTCTTTCATTCTGCGCGGGGTGATTTAAGGAGACCCCACCCCATCCCAGCTACTTCCGGTGGCTTTTCCATATAAACTCCCCATCTTGTCTCATGCTGTAGACTTTCCTAAAATCTCTCAAGGTTTACAAAACCCAAACGAGCAACATGTAGCTTTAGGTTGTCTTGTACCACTGGCTGAGCAGGCCTGAGGCCTGCACCAAAGACAGCTTGCAGTTTGAAGATTGGCCTCTTGAGGTACCTCTAAGCTCTCCATGGGTGACAGCCATTTATGAACTGCTTTGTGGCTCATGCCAGGTAGCCCCAGGCAGGGCACTGGCTGTGGATGAACTTGGCTTATGGCAGAACGCCTCACAGAAGGCCCTGGGAACCCGCACACCTGGAGTCCAGCTTTAGACTGAACCCAAGCATCACCCGGCCACCTTTGGTGATGACACACCCAAAGGGCAGCCTGGGTAGGCACCAGAGCTCTGGTAAAGTGAATTCTGATCTGTAGGATTAGCCCCCGCACAATAGCTCCTCCACTGTAGTCACAGCCACTGCTCACAACCGACAAGGCTGAGGGTGAATCCCTCTGAGTAAGGTGCAAATAGCAACCAAGGCTCAACTACAAGATGGCACACACAACACACACAGGTAACACACCTGGAGCACCCAGCTGTGGTGACCAGGGAGATTGTCACTAGGTCCCATTGGATACCTACAACATAAAGCCACTCTACTATGACAGAGAAACATAGCAGCCCTACCTAACACATAGAAACAAGCACAAGGAGGCAGCCAAAAAGGGAGACATAGAAACAAGTTGCAAATAAAGGAACAGAACAAAGCTCTAGAATAAGAATTAAACAAAATGGAGATAAGCAATCTAACAGATGCAGAGCTTAAAACACTGGTCATAAGTATGTTCAATGATCTCAGTGAGAATTTCAATAAAGAGATAGAAAACGTAAAATTGGAAAGAGGAAACATAAAAAAAACCAGTCATCAATAAAGAATACAATAACTAAAATAAAGAATACATTACAGGAAATCAAGAATACAGGATCCAGCAGAAGCAACGTCCTTTTTTAAGTAGTATAGTTTAAACAGAAGTGTTGTCTTAGTAGTTTTAGCAGCCTTTGTGTTCCAGGTTTCCTGAAGGAAAATAGTCCATTGACTGATAAGGGAACAGCAAGTGAGAGCAGTAAAGATGTACTATCAAAATACTTGTTTGTTACACAAAGAATTTGCAACAAAAGATTTGGTATAGGTTACCAGCTCATAAAAAAGGGAATTATTTCTGCCTGACCCTGTAGATCAGATGAAGCAGAGGACTGAGGCAGCAATTTGGAAGATAAGGTAGCAGAAAGCACCCAATCAGCGGGATACCAGAAGGAGAAGAGAGAAAGAAATTGAAAACCTAGTTGAAGAAGTATTATAATGACAGAAATTTTTCTAACAGGTGAAGAAAATAGATATACAAGCCCAGAAAGCAGAGTCCTAAAGAAGATGAACCCAAAGAGACCCACACTAAAAGATGTCATAACTAAGATGACAAAGTGAGAATCCTGAAAGCAGCAAGGGAAAGGAAATTTGTTATTTACAAGGGAGTTCTTATAAGATTTTCAGCTGAATTTTTTTAACATAAACTTTGCAGGCCAGAGGGATTTGCACAAAATATTCAAAGTGATCAAAAGCGAGAAACTACAACCAAGACTACCCTGTCCTGCAAAGCTATCATTTAGAATCAAAGGACAGATGTAAAGCTTCCCAGATAAGAAAAAGCTAATGGAATGCATCATCACCAAACCAATATTACAAGGAATCTTAGAGAGACTTCTTTAAGACAAAAGAAAAAAAAATCAAAAATATAAATAATAAAATGGTAATAACTAGATATCTATCAACAATTATTCTCAATGTAAATGAATAAAATACTCTACTCAAAAGATAGAGTGGTTGAATGGTTAAGAAAGCAAGACCCTTATACATGTTGCCTACAAGTGCTCACTTCAGATCGATAGACATACACAGACTGAAATTAAAGAGTTGGAAATGATGTTCCATGAAAATGACAATGAAAAAAATTGGGGTAGCAATTGTTATACCAGACAAAATCGACTTTAACACAAAGGACCAGTAATCCCATTGCTGGGTTTTAATTGGAAGGAACCCAAAACATTAATTTGAGGGGATCTGTGCATCCATATGTTCAATGCAGCATTATTTACAATAAGCAAGATTTGGAGGCAGCCTGGGTGTCTGTTGATGGATGAATGGATAAAGAAGAGGTGGTACATATATGCAATGGAATATTGCTCAGACATGGAAGGAGATGTGTTCTTGCCATCTGCAGTGGCCTGGATGGAACTGGAAGGTATTATGCTGAGTAGAGTATGTCAGAGAGAATACAGGTGTGATATGATTTTGCTTATATGTGGAATCTAAATAACAAAATGAGCAAACAAAACAGAAACAAAATCATACAATATAGAGGACGGTTTGATAGTTGCCAGGTAGGATGAAAATTGGGGGGCTGTGTGGAAAAGTTGGAGGGATTAAGAAGCATAAATTGGAAGTTACGAAATCATTATGAGGATATATGCTAATAACTATATATAGTACCAGGTGGGTACAACACTAGTCAGGGTTATCACTTCTTAAATTATACAAAGGTCCAACAACTATGCTATACACCTGAAAAGCACATAAAATAATATTGAGCATCAACTGTGATTGAAAAATTAAAAAAGTGTAAAAAAGGTAAAGGAGAAAAAGAGGTTCAAATTTCCAGGTGTAAAACAAATAAGTCATGAGCATATACTATTAATATATAGCATAGAAAACATAGTCAATATATTATGATAGTGTAGTATAGTGTTAAGTGGTTGGTGGACTTACCATGGTAATCACTTCTTTAGGTATATAAATATTGAATAACTACAGTGTACTCTTGGAACTAATATAATATTATATGTTAACTACATTTTAATAAAAATCTTAAAATAAAAAATAAAATAGAGGAAGCCGGATGGCTCAGTGTGTTAAGTACTCACTTTGTAGCCCTGGGGACCGAGGATCGAGTTCTGGCCTCAGCTCGTGTGGACCCATGTGCTGAACTGGGGTGTGCTTCCCATGAGGGAGTCCCCAGTTCAGTTCTTGACCCCCGTTTGACCCTTGGCTCAAGGAGGTGTGCCTCCCATGAAGGAGGCCCCCACCCCAGTTCCCACTCTATGCAGCTCCCACCCACCTGTGTGGAATAAACCATGTTAAAAAACTGATGACATACAACTGTGGAGACTGCTCAGGGCCCTTCCCTTTCTCTTTGTCTCTCTGTTTCTGTCAAAACAAATAAAATAAATCTTAAAAAAAAAAATGCTGTTTTTTACTAAACATTTTTCTGTGACTTTAGTGCTAATGTTATGTAATTCTTATATTTGCTTATTGGGCAAATAATTTATGATACTAACACTTTGTGTGACATTGAGTAATATCTATTTGGCATAAACTAGATTTGGTTCAGGTGAATGCATGGTTGTGGAGAATTGGTTTGCCGTACATTTTCAAATACTTAAAATATTTCTCTTTATTGACCAGATTCACTCAACCAATAAATGATAGAGGCAAAATTTTTATCCAGGCAATCTGATTCCAGAGCCTTTGCTTTTTACAACAGTATTTTAGAAAGGAAAGAAGAAAATTGCTTATCAGGTATTAGATCTTTATTTCTTGTAGTTGATACATATTGCAATAAAATGCTTTTCCTAGATTGTATCAATTTTGGTTTATGCGGAGGATAGGCTACAATTTAAGGTATAAGATCATATGAAAAATTTTTTCTAATACATGCTACCATTCTGGAATAAAAAGTGTTGTTATATTTCTTTTTATTTTTTTTTTTAGATTTATTATTATTATGATGATTATTATTATTTTTGACAGACAGAGAGACAGAGAGAAGGGGGAGGACCCAGAGCAATCTTCACAGTTGTATGTCATTAGTTTTTGACATAGTTTTATTCCATGTGTGGGTAAGGGCTGTGCAGGGCAGGAACCAGGCCAAGGGGCCTCCTGCATGGGTCCTGGCAAGAACTGAATGGGGGGCACACCCCAGTTCAGCATATGGGTCTGCATGGGTTGGGGCCAGGATTCAATCCTCGGACCCCGGGGCTGCAAGACAAGCACTCAACCCGCTGAGCCATCCTGGCATCCCCTGTTGTAGTTCTTTATCTGTCAATTATTTTTATTTTTACTTTTTAAAAATTAAACCAGATAAATTGGTATTTCTGATTCTTTGAGAATACTTTGAAAACTAATATCAAACATTAAAAAATCCTGCTTCTCCATTTAACCCTTTCCAGAAAAAGTACATGTGCACTCTGTCAGGCTCTGAAAGATTTTAGAATGGTGCATGTTTTAAATCCTTCTAAACTACGTCCTTAGGAAAGTATGGTGAGATATGTGAAAGACTTTTAGTTCAGAATATTGGCAGCATGGATAAGTAAATGTTAATCAGTTTTTGAAGAGTACAATTTTTGAAACAAAACTTATCATGGGAAGTATTTCTAGCCAACTTGGCCACCGTCAGTAATTATGGCTGGGCAGGCTTTTACCAGGTGACTCAGTCCCCTTTGCAATTGCTCACTGCATGGTATGTCACTGTGGGTATCCACTGAGACTCATATGGAAAGAAGGCTGGTAATGAATCATGAAGTTCTGGAATAGAAGGACACTGTTAAAGCAACATTCATGGGATTTCCCAGGAATATTTTCTAAGAATATTTTCTCTTCTGTATCTCCTAAAATATCTTTTAGGACTATTGCCTTCATTATCCTTAAGATTATGGTACCCACCACCCCTTTACTGTAATTAGTGTTTAATTTTTCCTGTCAATTTCAGAAATATTGTCTCTTGGCTTAGAACATGCTTGGCACAGATAATGTGGTTCTGTAATAATATATTGCCACAAAGTACAGTTGCAGTTTCGGCAACAAGGAAAACAACATCGTTTTTTTGATTCTCTTTTGGTGCTAAGGTAGTGGGGGTGGGGGGCATCTGTGCTTTGCTGTAGCAATTTTGTTCTGAGGCCAAGATGAACTCAGGCTTCTATGGCCAGTTGCAGGTGTTTTATGGATTACTTGAGGAATCCAATTTATTAAGTATCTTGTACCTTACAAGCTACTGCCATTCCAGAAGTTAACCTTATGAGGCACTTTAAGAAAAATCATCCCAGTATTGTGAAATGACCTAGAATCAGAGATCACTGGGCCTGACAAAGACTCTATTTATCTAGAAGGCTAAGTATACAGTTGGATTTAAGTAAATGGCAGTCTTTGGAGATGTGGAGATTGGCACATAGTTCAGTTTCAGAGGAATTGATATAATAGAGAGAAATAATGGTAACCTTTGCCCTTGCAAGAAGAACAAGGAAGGGACATTTTGGATTTATGGGATAATATTTCTAGGTCAAATGAAGAATCATTCTTTCTTTCAAAGAGGAGATTGTCTTGATATTTGTTTTAGTTATCTCCCAAAGTGCAATTTCCAAACATTATTGCTTACTGGATAGCATATGTGCATCACTGGTTAATATAGAACAATAATTAAGGATATGACACAGAGTAAGTGAATCCTGTGTCGCTTCTTTGGATTCTAGTGTGAAGTTGTGGTATGATGTGGAGAAAAATCAAAATCTTGATAAAAAACAGAGGGTATTATCTGATTGAGAAAACTTTTCAGCTCGATGAGAGCTATAAATTTGTAATACCAGATTACAGACTTCCCCAATTCTGTACTATGGTAGAAATCTCAGTAATATATACCATTTGGATTGTCAACTTTGAGTCCCTGAATCTTATCATAATTCCTAGTTCTATTGATATCACTTCCTTATAAACATAGGAAAACATGTTTTTAAAGCCAAAGGAAAGTTCTACAATGAAATGTTAAAATCAGAGGTAATAAACTTAGAAACTTCAGTTTAAGTATTAAATTGGATTGAGAATTTGAAAAGTAAATTTATTTTTAACTGAATTTGTACATTTGATTTTCTAAACATTTTTTTTTTCTTTTTCTAGCATATCACTTAATGATATTTTGATGACTTCATATTTTAAGGCTAAAAAGTTTTCTTAAGTCTTAAAAAAACAATGGTCATGAACAAATTTTTCCAAATAAAATTATCATCACAATAAAAATAAAAGATATACATATTTATATCACATTTTCTTAAGATAATTACAAGTTTAAAAAAAAACCAGACACTAAATATATTGGAGAAAAGTAAGGTATATAATTATCTTTTGCCTGGTGTAGGTCGCACTGAATTCCTATATTGGCTCCATCTTCATTAGACTTTACTGACTTTAAGACTGACTCATTTTCAGCTACATCTAGCATCCAATTTTGTTTGTTTGAAACCTTATATAAAATATGCAATAATACTACAGTAACATTTGAAGAGTTATCTAAATAAAAAAGTTAAAGTTATTTTAATATCTGAGATAAATATTTTTCTTCATAAATATATATTAAAAATTTTAAGTTAGTTAATTTAAAATAATTGTATCAAATCATAGTTACATCTAGATTTGCTCATAATTTCACTGACTGTAGTAGTTATAGATGTTCTGGAAATGAAACATTATACCTAGACTAAAACAGTCACTCAATTCATGTTACCCTATGTATGGTTAGAGGAGAGACTGAATATTTTCTACTTGACATCAAAAATACCCAGATATATTCACGCCACAATGATATGATTTCTGAAACTTACAAGGCTTTTACTTTTCAACCATTTGTTGAAGAGTTTGGTGAAAAGATCTCTCACATCATTATTAGAAGAAAATAAAATGCCTATTTGGAATTATGCCTGTTTTCCAACTTGGGTTGCTTCAGTATAATGCGTGGATCTCAAATAACCTTAGAAGTAAAACATGTTTTCCCTAGTACTTTGAATATAGCAACAATGGTAACCAAGACCTGAGAATGCTGATTTTGCTGTACTTTTGATCAGTCCAAACAACGCTGATCCAACCTGACCGAATCTTGAGTCTCAGGGTTAGTATAAGGCATAGACATATATGCTTGGTAGTTCTGGGACTGCTGGGTCTCTTCACTGGGACAAACTAACATCAAGATAGCCTACCATGCCCGTATTTATTTTCCCAGCTATTTCCACAGTTCAGTTGGCTGTAGCTTATAGACGAGAGTGGTAATGATATGAGTAACAACAATGAAATAACAATAGTGGCTTACAGATCCTAGTTTTGTTTCTTTCTGAATGAGTTCACAGTTGTTACTTCACTTGCTCTTCATGATAACCCTATTAAGCAATTTGATATTTATTTTAAAGAAGGAATGAGGAATAGGTAATTGACTAGCCCATATCATAATGAGTCTCTTCAGTATTTTCACAAGAATCAAAAGATGAAATATTTTAAAAGTATGTGATCATTGATAAAAATGATGAATGTAATATAATTATACATATGTAATAACTAGAACAGCTTCATTTTATTAGTTATTAATAAAGCAGTAAGTCATTTATAGATATTCCTGTTTTTGTTATCATTATGAAAACAGAGAAATTTACTTATTTACTCAGTTCACTAACAGAATAGATGACCCAGAGTAAATTTTGTTTTTGTTTTTTTCCAGATAGAAATGTTTACTATGTCTAAATTGAGCAGCCAATTCATTTGCCTGATTTAAGAAAGCATATCTCAGTGGAAATCTCTTGACTACCTCCAAAAGAATTTACAGAAATGCCATTAGCCTGGCTAGGTTTTATTTTTATTCAACTTCATATAATTTGAAACTCAATAGTGCTTAGTTATCATTTAATTACAAAAATGCCTTCTCTATGTGCTGAAACATGCATTAGAATATAAAAGATACTGATTTCTGCTAATTGTTTAATCAAAGAAATATATTCTGAAGTTACAAAGCATGACTATTTTATTTGTTCTGCGTGTCTACTTAGTTAACAACCGGAAAATTGAGAACACACTCTAAAACCTTTCTCAAAATGTTAAATTATTTTTTTTACATGTACAAAGGTTTAAAATCTTTCCCATGGTTAAATGGTGAAATTAAAATATTTTAATTACTACTACACTAGTATTCCTTAGATATGGCATGTAAAAAAGAGTGTGATGAAAAAGGAAAAATTATTTTTTGGACTACGTGCAGTTTGGCTTGTTCATGTAGCTACAAAAAACAAATGTTTGTCCAACAAAATGCTGAGAATTGTGTCTCCTGGGAAACTTATACAAGGTCACAGATTTCTTGAGTTAAAAAAAAACCTTGTAAAAGCAAACTAGCATGTAATATGAGAAAGTAAAGAAGTGGTTGGAAAAAAATTTGATCCTGTTAGTTGAAACATCTATTAAGAAAAAAAAAATGATACTGTCTTTAAAAAAAAACTATGTTTTATATGCAAAACACATTCACAAAGCACATTATTTTCTCAAAAGATCATTTTCTTCAAGTTCCTGAGAAGGCATAATGATCAAATTCCAGCAATATTACAGAGACAAGAGGGTTTAGACTTGGCATAAAACTTCCTGATGAGTGCATAATGGGGAAAGAGCTTATAAAAATGTTTGTATTTTATTTTTTAATTTTATTTGTAGAGTGTTTAGTACTGGGATAGTTTGGTGGAGGTACATAGGTGATAAAGATTATGGGAGATAGACAAGATCATCTCTATAGGTCAGTGAGGCCTATAAAGGTAGATAGCTATCTCCTTTTTTCCCTAGAAAGGAAACTGATACTCTAGAAGAAGTGATTCGACCTAGTTTTCAACATGCAAGGTTTTTTCATTCTATGTGTTTACTTCCTGATGAACTTCTTCCACCAGTAATTCACAAGGAACTTCCTAACATAGTAGCCACAATATTTCCTGTAGCCCTCAAGACATTTACTGAATTTTTCAATGTTGTCAAATAAATATGTAGAGCAATATGGGCAACCAATAACCCAGGCAAAATAAAATTTTAGAAGCATTGTTGGCACCTCTATATAGTTTATATATATATATTTTTTGACTTTTTTATCTATGGTTGGTTCCTTTATGTTGTATTTCTCTGCTGTTTTTCTTCACACTGACCTTTGTCTTCTCCATGATTTTTGCTTTCATGCCCAGTGTCACGCAGCATAGCACTTGTAGGCCAATCGTTTTGCACATGAGAAATTTCAGCTTTTGCCTACATTGCTCTTGAAAGAAGGGATTATGTGTCTACATATTTTTTTAACGTGGGGCTGGAGGGGTGGTAGATCTCCCAAATAAGATGGCTTTTGTGGATCCTCAGATTTAGAAGCTGGGATCAGCTCCAAATACAGATTTCAGTAACATTGACTGAGCTTCTATCATGGCAAAATCAATTCAAGGCCATATAATTAAATCTACAGTGTTATCCATGGGTTTAAATGGCTGCACCACTTGTTTTGTCTTGTAATTCTTATAATTGGCAATGTCTATTTTTGGATCACAGTCTTAATTGTGGGTAGGTAATTGAATTTAAAGTCTTCTTGATACATTTTGATTTTGGAGTATGATTCTTTGGTTGCTCTCACCATTTTTTTAAACGTCTCTCTCAGAGTATAGTGAATTCCTTTCCTGAACTTAGCATCATGCCTCATTCACATTAAGTGTTTGATTAACGTTTATTGAATGAAAGAATAAAGACAAATTTATTTTAAATTATTCTAGGCTTATTTTTTTGAATTATTTAAAATATTCTTCTGTCAAATAAATATCATATATTATAAGTACTTCTTTCATATTATGTTACAATAATGACTGGAAGGGTATTAGATGTTAAATCAGGAGAGATGAAGCTAGAAGCAAGATGTATCTTACAGAATACAATATACTTTCCATTAACTGAAACTCAAGAAACCAGAACTATTAAGCAACTGTCAAAAAAATAGAAGAAATAATATATTTATCCAGGATGGGTTAACTGAGAGTCTACTGTATGTAACATGAAATAATTTTCTAAATATATCAATGAGAAAAAAAGGAGAAGAATAGTATAATACTCATTTTTAAGAGAGCAAGGCAAGTGTAGCTAATTTAATTAAAGAATTTGGTGTTAAAGGAAATTCTAAAGATACCAAGAAGAATAAATCATGAGCAGTTTACTAGAGGAAACGAATGTATAAACCAATAATGCTAAGTCAGTCTACTAAAGTAAAAGCGAAGTTCCCATAAACCCTCATTGGGAGTCTGGTGATTTAGCTCAGTGATGTGATATAATCACACTCATCCTCCCCCACCAAGAAGTAATTAAAACTACGTTTTTGTCTCTGTATTGTAGTATAGTGTGAGAATAGATGAAAAGAGGAACTATTTATCATTTCTCCCAATTATCACCATTTATCTTCTCCAAAATACTTGATTAAAGTACAGAATAGGTTCAAGGAGAACCAATAAAGACCAAAGGGTTGGGCAGTAAAGTAATAGTTGTGTGAGATTTATGAGTTTCAGTGCAAATCTGTAGGTGATCAGTGGACACTAGAAAAATCCTCTCAATTAGTGGTCCCTAACCTTTTTGTAGCAGGAACTGGTTTTGTGGAAGACAATTTTTCCATGGCTGTGGGGAGGGGCAATGGTTTTAGTGGGGGTAAGGTGAGGGAAAGAAGCATGGATGAAAGTAATAAATAAAATAATGCGTGGCCATGCATTAACTAAAATACGTGCTGTATTCTGACTTAAAACTTGCCACCACATACAGCTGAATTGCTACTTGCTGCTCACTGATAGGGTTTTGATATGTTTTTGTAATCAAATTATTATGGTCTCTGTGTAGTCAAAACTCTCTTCTAATGTTAATCCGTACTTGCAGCCTCTGCCCAGGGCAACCATTATCACCTCAGCTCCACCTCAGATCTTCAGGCATTTGATTCTCATAAGGAGCACGCAACCTAGATCCCTCACGTGTGTAGTTCACAGTAGGGTTCAAGCTCCTATGAGAACCTAATGCTGCCACTGACTTGACAGGAAGCAGAGCTCAGGCAGTGATAATGTGAGGGATGGGGACTAGCTATCGATACAGATGAAGCTTCTTTTGCTTGCTCGCTACTCACCTGCTGCTGTGTGGCCCAGTATCTAACAAGCCACGGACTGGTACAGGTCTGTGCTGTGGGAGTTGGGGACCCCTGCTCTAAATGCTGAGAAAGGGCTATTGAAAAGCCCTTTAAAAATGAAAGCAGAAAATTTCTAGAATAATTCTTAAACACGAAGTTTAAGTCATACAACAATCAAATATTATCATGATTAAGAATGTTAGTTCTTGCCAAAATTTGAGTGTTATAAATTTATTACCATGGGGCGTGCAACCTCAATGGAGCAAGTGTGGCAAATTTCATAATTTTTGATTTGGAGAGAACCTAATGATCAACTAGTCTTTCTCCCTTGCTTAATAAATAAGGGACCAGAGACCCCAAAAGATAAAGTCACAGTCTCAGGGTCAAATTGGCAAGAATTGAAACACAGCACTTTTTTTTTAAGATTTATTTTTATAGTTTTTGACAGAGAGAGAGAGATACAGAGAGAGAGATACAGAGACAGAGACAAGGGGGAGGGCCCAGAACAGTCTCCATAGTTGCACATCATCGGTTTTTCCACATAGTTTCATTCCACAGGTGGGCGGGGCTGCACAGGGCAGGAACTGGGATGGGGTCTCGCCCCAGTGAGAAATGAACTGGGGGCACTCCCCAGTTCAGCATATGGGTCCGCAGGGGCCGGGGCCAGGATTTGATCTTCAGTCCCCAGGGCTGCAAAGTGAGCGCTTAACCCACTGAGCCATCCCGGCTTCCCCGAAACACAGAACTTTTAATTCTCAGCCCTTTGGTATTTCTACCAATTGAAGCTTTAATTTTTTTAGAACGTTGATAAGATAAAGTCAATAAAATGTTCTAATGCAGAGTGATCCTGTTAAAGAATTCTCTTGTTATTTGAAATGCTAAATTGACATTTGAGAAATCTCCAAAATAGTACTTTGCCCTGTTACCACAGAGTTCACACTGTTTAAAATGTGCAAACAGTGATATTAAATCACTGCTACAATTTTGAAATCAGATGCTGGCACTTCATAAGTCATTTGTTGAAAGTACTTGAAATGACCTTTTGAAATATTAGATAAGTCTATAATTGTAATTTCTCCCTCCCTTAAACAAGATTTGGTGACGTTTCTACCATTGTCCTACTCCTGTCATGTATACTGAATACTGAAAACCAAACCCATAATTTTTCTTCATTTAGGAACAAAGGTGTGTTCATTAGCTTCGGTAAAAATTCCTCAAAAGTGTACATATTGTTACTTGGTAATCAATTATGTAAAATAGCATATGAAAAATGAAGTCTCATATGATATAAAAATATGGAGTATTCTTTTGTACAACAAAATCCAAGTAACTCAGTAACCAGCCAAATAATTTTAGCCTCTGATGCTGTTCCATTACCAGAGACTAATCTAGTTCAAATACTCAGTGAATAAGATTCTTTCCTAACAGATTATTTGAAACAACCAACAAACTATGGTTCAACTTTCTAAATGTAGCACTTCTTTTAAAAAGCTTTAAAAAGCAGTTCTCTTGAAAGCTGTTTTTTCCTTCTTGCTATAACTCTGGAGAATTTCTAAGTTCTGTGAAGCTTTGTGTTTTTCAGATATCTTTCTTTCCCTCCCCCTTTTTTCATTCTCTGTCTTTTTTCTCTTTCTCCTGGGACAGGAAGTTAAGGGTGTTGACCTCATCTGGATCTTGCCCAAAGTCAGACGGTGGTCTTTAAAAAAAAAAAAAAATCCAAGTTGTGGATTTCTTCCTGATTTTATTTTTCAGTAATTTTGTTAATAAATAAGTTCTAAATGTTTTTGCTTCCCCCTCCTTCCCCTTAGCTATAAAATGACCAGTGACTCCTTTGAGGTTAATTACTGGGTTCCTAGAGAAATAAGTATTATCCCTTTGTTCATTGAAATTGTACTGTGTTTTCTTGACAGGGGTGGGGTTGGGAGTACACAGTGACAACCCCTGTGGTCCAAAGAACCCTTAGGTCACTGGCACCAGCGTGCTGTGTGCTAACTCTGCGGACTTACTTCTCTGGCAAAGCTAAGATTCTGAAGGACTCTTGTTATCATTTCCCCTTCCCATGTGGTCTAAATAGTGATCCCTTTGATTTTTAGAGAAGGGAAATGTTATAGAAAAACTGCTTCCTGTGAGTAAGCATAATAAAACAAGAAGGATACAAATGCCACATAATAAACTCCATAAAAAGATATTTGTGCACAACCCTTTTGAAGGAGTTTATGAGTAAGAGGATGGCCTGAGGAACACTCTCCTTCCACTCACCCAGCATTGCCTGTGTACATGTGCTGGAATGGCCACCCTGATTCCTCTCTGCCTATTCCTGAACCTACCCAGCCTTCAGTTATATAGAAATGACTTAATATACCCCCTCTGAAACTGTCCCAGGAGGATTCTGCAGCAGGATTAGCATCTAGGGCAGTGCTCAAAAATTGTTGAGAACTCAATAAAGAATTGTTGAACGCAGCAACAAATGAATCGGAGGAGCCAGCAAGGTCGCCTACCCTGATATATATTGTCTATATCTCTTGCTGTTTTAAAATCATGCGCCCTTGTGCTCATTTGTATGTGAAACAGCCTGCCTAATTTGCCTTAGACTCATTGAAATGGCTGTTTCTTCTCTTCATAGCAACGTGTTATCGCTCACAGCTCCTTGTGAAGTACTTTCCTTGTTCATGATGAAAGCTTAGCAAACGTTGGTTGCCTAATTAAAAGATTTCCATTATGATTTTCCTCAAGCTCATTTTAAATGCTCTGCACATCTCTTCATTGAGTCATCATGACAGTTATTTAGACCTGATTATTTATGTGCTGAAGTTGCAAAGCCAAATAAAAAATGGTCTCCACCTTAGAGGATCTCCTAGGGTAGGGACAAAGTAAATAAACATTGATGGTTCAAGGTCATAAGTGTCATTCTAAAGGTCTAAGAGTACATCTGTGAGAGTAAGGTTTCTGAGAGGAAACAAGAGAGGGAGGAAGGCAAGACTTGGGGAGGTGATGGTTTGGACCAAAGGAAGGGTACCAGGAGAGACTTTCCTTCCACAATTCCTGATCATGCACTCCTGTTCGAAGGGTAAAGGAATTGCCACATGTGAGGGGGAGATGTCTTATATGTGTGTGCACGTACCGTACCTAAGGCCCAGCATAGTTAGGAATTGCAACGCACATGACAAATACTACTCTCTGAGCACTAATTCCTAAGACAAATTCTTCTCTTCTGTGCAATTCTTGTGGTTTACGTTTCACAGTGTGAGGGAAAACCAGGGTCCTAAAGATATAAAAATATGTGCAGCAATAATGTGATGATGAAATTACTGTGCCAGTGAGCTAACATCCTACACCACTGTGTCTTGAGATGACTTCAGTGCATCTGCGTGTGAAAATTCAGCACATCGGTCCACAAGTATTTCTCAACATTTAAATGCATATACAGTCATTCTCCTCTACCTCCTTAACATTCAGGTCTTCAGCTTCTTCTAGCCGGTCTTGCTCAACCCCTCCCCTAATCAGGGCATGCCTGTGCCTTCAGCTGATAATCACTATGTATTCCATCACTCTCTATCAGACTAAGTTTTGTAAAGTTAATCTTCCATGCTTTTTAATAGTAATAATAAATTCACAAAACAATATTTGTTTGTCTCTTTGTCAATACTATGAAATAATATTAATTACTGATTTTAAATAATGCATGGCCATCTAGAAAGGGCATTCTCCCCTCCTTCACCACGTTTATCCCCTCTTGCAAAGTGGGGATAGTCCCCTATTGTACAGGTTAGGGAGCAGGCTCGCAGACAGAATCCCAGAGCCAGTTAGTGGTAGCGCTAGTACAAGCCTCATCTCTTATCTTTGATGCCAGTGCTCTCACTGTGTCCTCGTGATACCTTCCTCATTTATACGAGACAATATGCCCAGTGTGCAAGGAGGCCGCCTGAAACGTACTGTATGATGCTTCAGCATGTCTATCATGCAGAATTTTAGTGGGGCATTTATCTTTGCTTGGATGTAGCTCATTTTACCTTACCAACGGTGGAAAGAAAGCCCAAATCTAGGATCTTCCTTCTATTTCCATCTTGCCCTATATCTGCAAGATGAAGGGGAATACCACATTATAGGAACAGATGGAGCAGAATGAGATTCTTATTGTTATTCCACGCTGACTCCTTTCCAGGCACGCACAAAACTACTGCTGTTAAGCCATGGGGCACATAGGCCTTATCATTCAGCAAACATATTTTCAACTTAGTCCACACAACTTCCAATTCTAACCAAATCTATTCAAGATCATTCTTCAGTTATCTTTTCACCCTGTAGTCTATTATACCATATATGCCAAGAATAACTGAAAAACCCTGAGTCCACCTGGAAATTTTCTTCCATAATTTAGTTAGCAATCTATTTTGAACAAGAGGACTAAACACCTCTGCTCTCCTTGTTCTTGGTCACTTGTTCTCACTGCAGATGTGACTATTCTTTATCTCTCAGTATCATTTCCTTTTGGAAGCAGACATGAACAGGGTTGTAATCAAAGTAACATTACAAATTTGTGGAAGCTCATTCTCTCCCAACAGCCTTTACAGAAGAGGATTGAGCACATGTTTTATTAGTTGTGGTAGCTGTTTCTGGAAATCCCATAAGCCTATAGTTTTATTGTTTGTCATTATGATGCATAGGTATCATTAGTGCAAACATTAAAAATAATCAGAAGTAACTGGCTTTTTCTACTGTCATCACAGACAGCACACATCTGGTGAATTTGAATTGAAACATCTTTGACTATCCAAGATCGGCTCTAATACATTCTTAGAAAAACAAGCAAAGGAGTTGAGGAGGTGTTTTTTATCTGGTAGCCAGCTTTGAAGGGACTTCACAATAGTCTGTTATCTAGTTTGGTAACTTGGTGTGACTGAATGTGTGCCAGGTTTGCCGTTCTATGGAAGGGAATCTGATTACTGGCATTTGGGCTTTGATTATGACCCCGAATTTCAATTCTATTAGATGCAAAAAAAAAAAAAAAAAAAAAAAAAAAAAAAAAAAAAAAAAAAAAAGAAAAAAAAAAGAAAACTGCTTGGGCGATTCCTACCTCTTTGCTGTAAGGTAAAAGATTGTAATCCTGGAAAGGGATTGTTTTAAAAGTATGACCTGATAGGACAGGGATTAGCCTTCAGATCTATGCAAGGCATAAAAAAGACTGTAATCTGATACATATTCAGATAATGTGGATGTTCACTATTTTGTTTTCCCTCCCTGATTTGTTATAGTACTTGTTTATGAAAAATGTTTAATTTTGTTTACTTTGAGAGTAGGTCTGTTGACACTTGTGAATTTGGTGAAGATTTTATGTAGATTAGATAAAAGGGCTTTTGGTGCTTATTGTCTCCAAATTGGGACTGGTCATTTTTGGTCATGAGGAAGCAACATTGTTCTAATAACTGTTTAGAGATATTATTTTTGGCTTATTATTCCCCGATGAGGAAACAGAAACCTGACATTTTGCTGGATTCCCAGGACCTATGTCTTTAAAACTGGGATTATCAACTTTCCCCAGAGAGTTGCTGGTTAGGGAAAGAGGGCCATCTGGGGACTAGATGTATTTGTGGGGACACAAAAGAGCTCAGAAAAGCTTTATGAAGAGAAAATGGCAACTAATATGCTTCCTTTTTTTTTTTTGCAGCCCAAGGGATACAATAAATGAAAGAGATAAACTAAAATAAAAGAAAGAAAAGACAACAAAATTTGAATATAGTGAAAAGTTTTTCCCTAAGTCAAGGAAACTTCAATTCAAAGTTAGAAGTGAGTAAAAACTGTAGGCTTATTGATGTCAGCTGAGGTCTTGGGGAAACTTGTAGGGTTGGTGCTACAGGACACTGCGTAAAAAAAATTTCCCAAAATGCTGAGTGCCTTAGGAAGAGAAAAACCCTTATCTTCTTATTCTAGAGAGTTAGATGCATCATGATCAAGTGCATAGGGTCAGATATAATCTAGACCAAGCTTGTCCAACCTATGGCCTGTGGAACACATGTGGCTCAGGTTAGCTTTGAATGTGACCCAACACAAATTTGTAAACTTTCTTAAAACATTAGAAGATTTTTTTTGAGATCTTTTTAGCTCATCAGCTATCGTTAGTGTTAAGTGTATTTTATGTGTGGCCCAAGACAATTCTTCTTCCAATATGGCCCAGGGAAGACGAGAGGTTGGACACCCCTGATCCAGAGTCATATATGCCAACAAGCAACATAGACAAACAACGACAAAAGTAGACAGTCTTTTGTTTTTTTCGTCACCAACTTAATGCATTCATTCACTGTATTTACAAAGTGTTACTTAGAATTGTAATTTATCCTTGCCTTTGAGCAATTTACAATCTAATTAGGGAAAAGAGATCTCAAGCATAATAATTTAAAATGTGTCAATAAAAATCCCTCTAAATCTTTATGGTTCAAGCACATTCACATTTGATATTACATTTAAGCATTTTTCTATATTGTATATTAATACATATGTCAATTTGCAGATCAAACATAGCCCAGATATATACATTATAAAGTATATTAAAACGATATCCTGTGAATTCACTTTTTACCCTAGAACTGGAACATTACCAATGACTTAAATCGAGTCATATGCTCTTCTCTTGTCTCATTCTTGCCTTCTTCCACTTTGCTAAATTTTTGTTTTTCTGTTTTTTATTCACTTGCTTTTAGAAAATATAATTTTTAAATTGCATATATATGTGTGCCTAAATAAGATTATTTAATTCTCTTTTTGAGTTCTATAAACACATAGAACTCTGTGTACTTTTCTGAAACTTGCTTCTCATTACCTGTAACATTATTTTACAAACATATAGTGTTGTAGGTTGAGGTGCTTGGTTTATTTATATGTGTATAATATGCCACTATTTGATAGACTACAGTGTATTTATCCATTCTGTTATCAATAAATATTTGAATTAATTCTAGTTCTTTTGCTGTTATGAACATTAATGAAATAAATATTCTTGTATAAGTTTCTTGGAGGACAAATTCAAAATTGTTTCTAAGGCTATAGGTCTAAGAGTGTGACTGATTATTTTTACAATCTGTGAATGTCATCTTTAAGATATAAGGCCAAATTGTTTTCTGTAGTTGTTTATAGATTATATTGATATACAGAATGTATAAGAGCTCCTGTTAATCTTAATCAACTGTGACAGTTGGTACCTTAGACTTATTAATTAGTGCCACTCTAGAGGGTGTAAAATGGTACATCATTGTGACTTCAATTGGCATTTCTCTAATTTGAAAGCATTTTTACAATGCTCTATTTACATTAGTTTTGATACACCATATTTCTAAATTTAGCATATTAAATACACCCATCTTTCTTCAGTAATTTGTGTTTTTCTGTATTGGTTCACAATTCCCAACTACTCTATTTTAAGGTCATAAGTTTATCTGTTTACGTTTTTGTCTAAAATATTTCAAGTTTTCTTTCACAGATAAATCATTAACCCATATAAAATTTGTGTGTGTATGTGTGTGTGTGTGTGAGAGAGAGAGACAGAAAGACAGAGAAAGAGAGATTGGAGGTAAATTTAATTTTACCTCTTTACATACAAATAAACCAATAATGCAGATATCAGCCTCCTTTCCCTCAAGGACATCTCTATCCTATATTGAATTTCTATCTATGTGGGACTTTCTTGACTTTCTCTTCTGTTCCATTAGTTAATTTGTCTATTCCTTCATAAATATCATACTCTATTAATTCAATATTTTTAACATTTTTGACATTTGGGTGGGCCGGTCCTCCCACCTTGCACTGCTTTTTCAATAATCTCTTGGCTGGCTGTATACCCACTCCATTGTTCTTCCACAGACATAGAATCAGCTTGGCAAGTTTCTTGAAAAACTCTGTTGGAACTTTGATTTTAATAGGTCTATGGACCAATTTTGGGAACATTAATATCATTAAAATATTAAGTTTTTTCTTTTGTGGATATAGTATATATTTTTTACTTATTTATATCTTTAATATATTTCAATAAAATTTTATAATTTCCTGCATAAGGATTTACTTCTTTGTAACTTACAGTTCTTGTTGCATTCAAGATTTTTCAAAATTTACATTTTCTAAATTTTTGGTAGATTTGCTGCATAAGCTCTTTTATTAATTTAAATAATAATCTGAGTATTTTTGTGGCATTTTCTGTGTGGGCAATCATAACATCTGCAAAAATCTGATTCATAGATTTTTATCACCACTGCCCTCCCCCTTTGGTATATATCTCCAATGTAAAGTTGAAGAGAGGCCATGATAGTGAGTCCTCATTACTAGTGTTGTTTGCTATAGGCCTTAAGAAAATATAGATACCAGTTTTTTAGGTTAAGATAGTTCTAGTCTGTTCCAACTTTTTAAATATAATTAAAAAAAAATAAAACGTAAATGGATGCTGGATTTTGCCAAATGCTTTTTCTGTACTCCTTATGGTGATCATACATTATTTTCTCTTTTAATCCACAAATGAATATTTAAAATAACATATTTAAATTTTCTAAAGTTAATCCACCTTTTTTTCCCCTGGGATTAACCTAAATTGGCAGTGTTTTACCTTGTCTTACACTGCTGAATTCTATTTGCTAAATTTTGTTCAGGTTTTTGAATCTATGTTCATGAATGAGATTCATTCTTTTCTATTCTTTGGAATGATTTAGAGATTGAAATAATATATTTCTTCAAAGCTTATTAGATTTGCTTATAAAATCTGGGTCTCATGTTTCCTTTGTAGAAGAATTTTAAAGACATTTTATTTTTAAAAGTGCTGTAAGATTATATATATTTTTTGGTTCAGGCTAGTTAACTTATATTTTTCTGGTAATATGTCTATTTCATTTAATTTTTCAAGTTTGTTGACCTAAAGTTTTATATTGTATTCTTTCATTCAGCTTTTCTTCTTTAATAACATAAGCATTTAGGGCCTAACATTGTCGTACAAATATTTCTATTGTTGCATCCCACAAGTTGAGATGTGCAC
This sequence comes from Craseonycteris thonglongyai, assembly GCA_004027555.1. Taxonomy (NCBI): domain Eukaryota; kingdom Metazoa; phylum Chordata; class Mammalia; order Chiroptera; family Craseonycteridae; genus Craseonycteris; species Craseonycteris thonglongyai. The sequence continues at coordinate 35,593 of PVKE010012207.1, forward strand.
TATTTTTTAAATTATTGTTCAGTTACTGTTTTTAAAATTTCAATTATGAATGTTTCTTTATCTCTTGAATTATTAGTGTAAATATGTTTTAATTTCCACATATATGGAAATTTCTTTTATTAAATTCTAACCTAATTGCATGTAATTTCAGTATAAGATCTCTCTGATAGCAATTTTTTGCAATTTATTGAGGCATACTCATGGTTACAATATTAATTTTCAAAATGATTCATGTGTGATTCAGAACAATGTGTATGCTCTAATTATTCTTTGTGAGAATTCTGTATGTTCATCAGATTAACCTTGATGATTGTAGTGCTTAAACTGTCTATTTTTTTAACTAAAAATTTTACTTGGAGTCTCAATATTTAAGAGGCTATCTTGTAGCCTCCACCAAAACTAGGTTTTTCAAAATTTCTATCTAGTTATGGTTTATTTATATATTTTAGTCTATTTTATTTGCTACCTAATTGAATAAATAAAATAATTAAAAAATATCATGCAGACAAGAGTTTTGTTAGTGAGTACAAATATATTGCTTCAAATATGGCCATGTATGAGTGAACTTGAAGTTATTTTATTTTTTGGCTATTTCACCACTTTGAATAGTTGTTCTAGTGACTAGTCTGAATTTATGTTGAATCCTAAACCTTTAATGAAAATAAGTCAATTTTCTATAATCTGCTTATTAACAGAAAACAAAACCTTAGTTTTTGGTTAAAGTGGCAGGACAGATTTTGCAAATATCAATACTAAAGAACCAAAAACAATAAAAAGACTCAAGCAATGGGAAGCACTAACCCTTATCAAGGTCAGCAGAGTACCTATGGCGCCTGGGGATCTGATGTTACAATCATTTTTGCTTGGTGTTCTAATAATCTATACACAGAATTTTACCATCTTAAGAAAGTGAAGCAGAAAAAGTAATGTTCAGCCATAATGATTGTGCATGAGAAGGAAGAGAATCATAAAGTGATAAATGGGAGAGATACTGGAAACTATTTGTGTTAGCTCCCATATTTATAGACGAGGAAACTGAGGACCAGTCATGAAACAGAGGTGACACTGAAGCTGTGTTTCCAAATGCCTATTCCATTTCTTTAGGGTAGGACAAATTCTAGAGTTTAACCTCCATTGGCTATTAAACCAAGGGCGAAGAGTTTCAGAGAGATGAATTTGAGAAAAAAAAATACCGTAGTAGTATACAACTTGCCTTTGGGGATTTGATGGGATATTTTTTGAACATGGGCATTCAAAAACAAAATTACCAACTAGTATGGAGAGCTAAATTGAGTCCAAGATTATGACAATGTCTGACCCAAAGATTTAATTTGTAATTTTAGCATATCTCTCATATAGTTTGGAAAGCATAAAACTAAGCCTACAATTTCCAGAAGCATTATAGTTGAAAGCCCATTAACTAAAATGTGTACATTTTTAGTATTTATGATCAATGCAGTTATGACCTTATTACACTTCTGGCATTATTTAAGAAAGCACATTATGTTTTAATATAGGAATATTTAGGCTATAATTGTGCTCAAGTAATAATAAAACATTTATTCTTTAAAAAACAAATTGTTCTCATTTTATCTCACACATTGTCTCTTCAGGTATGGCCCATTTACTGTACACTTGGAAAGATCTTTGGTTATGTGGCTGTTCTTGGATATACTGGAATAGAAAGCAACTTATATACAAGAACAATTAATTGGAACCAAGGGAGAAGATATTTCTTTTTTTACATTTCATAAAGACTGTGCAGAAATGTGTATGGCCTAAGCCAGGCAGTTCCATTTATAGGACTATTTTTCATGTAGTTAGAATGTGATGTGATCATAGCTTTAAAACTATGAACCCCCCTGAAAGATTGTACCCTTCAGCTGAAATTAAGTATTTATAATAGACTGTGGCTTCAGATGCTGTATTCTGCTTCTTGGACCTTTGAGAAACGTTCTTAATGAACTTTGTAGACTTCTGAGAAGAAGGTGTTTTTTTTTTCTCTTTTCGGTTTTAAACTGCTTTAGTCTTTAAAAGAGGTCTAGGTATAGCTGTAGTATTTCATATGATGTCTGAAAAAACGTGGGTAGTTTCCTTGGGTACTGAAGATGTTTCTCACATAATTGAACAAGATCACTTATACATCTTGATCCTATTCTATTTTTACTGTGTGTTTCTTTGGAGTTAAAATGGCTGTGATAGCCTCATCAAAAACAGTATTCAATCCCTCTGGGTTAAAGATGGACAACATCCCACAGATGGCACATGCCCCTCTCTTTTGCTAGTTTCTGCTCTTGTACCACGTAGGTTTTCCTTTCACACTGTTCTATCTTGCTAAAGCTTTGAGGCCATCTTGGAGATCAATCTGAGCTCCTATTAATAAAAGGGGTACATTTTGTGCATATTCCTTACGTTCTGGTACCTAATCTCCTTTTACATTTTGAAATGAGGGTGGATTTACCACAGAGAAACCTATAAGGAAGACATCAGTCACTGGATAAGATAAAGGTCTCAGAAGGTCAGAGTCTTCCTGTTCAGTCTATCATTGAGTCCCAGGAGGTAGTGCTTGTCCCCTAAGGTGATGCTGACTACACTGGTTTAAGGGAGTGGGTATGTTCTCCTGCCCCAGCTGGGCTCAGCCCCAGCCGGCCTGAGGGGCCCTCCACCCTCACTGCTCTGTGAAGCAGGCTGAGGCAGAGGAGAAAGGTCGAGGCACTGCTGCCGCCTCAGTGGCTGCAGGGATCCATGCCTTGGCCCCCGATACCATGCTGCCTGCTGTCCCTGTTGCCTGGTGGCCCGCCATTCTCCCAGGCCCTGCCTCCCTGGGAGGGTCCTCTGGCTCTTCACTCTACTTTCCAATGCTTGGGTCAAAGAGTAAAAGTCCCTCCCTTCCCAGTTTTGTAAGTAAAACACAATCTTGGAACTTCTGAAGTCTTCCATATTTTAACTAGAACCTTAAAATCAGAGACCTCTACTGCTTTTCTTTTATTCTACTTTTAAAGGTTTAATTTTATTGTTTTTGACAGAGAGAGATATAGACAGAGAGAGAAGGGGGAGGGCCAGAGCAGCCTCCATAGTTGCATGTCATCAGCTTTTCAACATGGTTTCATTCCACACAGGTAGGTAGGGGCTGAATGAGTCTGGGGCAAACCAGGGAACTCCTACATGGAAGCTCACCCTGTCAGGCACTGAACTGTCCCCCCCCCCCCCCCCCCCCCCCCCCCC
>PVKE010012208.1:0-38745 GCA_004027555.1 Craseonycteris thonglongyai
TGTGTCCATAATGCTGGTGCCCTCTCCCACCTCCCCTCCCTCTCGCCCTCCCCCCTCCTCCCCTTCCATCAGACAATCACCAAGTTATTGGGTGTGTCCATAGGTCTCTGTGTCTTTGTAACTTTCAGTTTTATATTCCTAAGGTGGTTATAGTCTCTGGGATGTATTATGTCTATAAGAGTTCCTACACATGACTTAGTATTTTTTAAAAATACGTTAAACTGGGGAAGCTGGGATGGCTCAGAGGGTTAAGCGCTTGCTTTGAAGCCCCGGAGACGGAGGATGGAATCCCGGCCCTGGCCCATGTGGACCCACATGCTGAACTGGGCTGTGCCCCCAGCTCAGTTCTTGCCGGGGCCTATGTGGGAGGTTCCCGGCCCAGTTCCTGCCCTGCGCAGCCCTGTGCCCGCCTGTGGAGTGAAACTATATGGACAACTAATGTCAACTATGGAGACTGCTCTGGGCCCTCCTCCTTCTCTCTGTCTCTCTCTGTCTGTCTTTCTCTCTCTCTGTCAAAAAAAAATTAAAATAAATTTTTAAAAATCCATTAAAGCCATTGGTGGAGTAGAGGGTCCAAGAGGAACGGGTTCATAGATTCTCTAATCCAAACACCTTGTAGTCAAGATAAGTGATGCATTTATTTATCAATAAGTTACATCTTTATTCTGCAGGAATAATTGGGAGGAATAGGCGATGGGTGGTGCTTTGCATGATGACTCAGGGAACCGATGCCTTCATTGAGAAACCGGCATGAGGCTGATCTCCCGTGTTTCACTCTCCAGCTCACTTCCCCTTTCTTAGGCAGACAGGGCTCAGGAAAGCTGTTCCGTTCATATGCAGAAGATGAAGGATGAAGCCAGAGGGTTACAGCGATTCCATTTGGCCTTTGGATGAATTCATGGAATGAGATTGCGCCTGTGAAAACCCTTTGGTAAGTACGCAGTTCTAAATAAATGTGGGGCATGAATTACTCTCATAATCTTTCCACTAGAGAATATAGCGGGTTCCCAACGTCAGCCCCCTGGGCTGACCTTTCCATGACAGATCCGTCCAGAAGAGCACTGGTTTCCCCTCCTTTCTTGCCTTCAGTAGTGCGTTGACTACATTGTCTTTGTAATGAATTTAATGTGGTCACTGGCCCAAGTCTAGACAAGGAGAAGTACTTCAGCAGAACTAAAGAGGTCAATACTGTGTGTTGCTTGTTGTTAAATTAATATGAAAATAAGCCCTTCCATTTAGGATGGTATAATTCTAAGAGAATTTACTTGTTTTATACTTCTGAATGGAACATGCCTTACGTTGGACCCTATTCCTGGCAATGAAATAAGACTGTCTCCTAATATAATGCGGTAAGATGCTAGACGGCACATACACTATTGCTGCATAAAGCCGAGCAGCTCAGCCTTGCCTCCTAAGTAGTTCTGCTTCCACAGCTTTGAGAAGATGAGCAACATACATATTATTCAAGAGAAAAATGTACAGGCTGAAAAACCTACTATTGTTCCGTAGCCCATGGATTCATGCCCATTTAAGGACATTTAACCACAAAGGAATAATATCAGTTCTGTTTTAGAATAAACAGAGTTGAAATACACTAGATTAGTACCTGCACATATTAACATTCAAAGATGTCTAAACTCCTCAGCGTGAAAAGCAGATAGATTTCATCCTTTTTGTTTGCCTCTTGAGTATCAAGTAGCAAACATTTATCGAGAACTCCTAGGGGCATAGGTCTTACAAATAAAAACTACCCCTGTCAAGTGATTTGGTTTGGAGAGGGGAAGAAGATCCATATGACAACACACGGTAAGGGTTAAAATGAGCGCATGCCAGGTGCTAATTGGTATGCCACACCTGGGGACGCTGAGCAATTAGGTGCAACCACTAGGGATTATAAATATAAGCCCTTTGTAGGTCTCCTGGAGGAAACAATGCAGATACTATGTGTCACTTTCCCTCCAGGCCACAGGGGAAAGAGGCTCAACATAAAAGGGGCAGAAATGGCTGACTTAGCCTCTTTGGGATGCGCACTCAGATGGGGAAGTTTACCCTGAACAGACAGACTTGTGGCTCGGTGCTAGACCCCCCAGTCCACAGGGAGCAGCGAGTGACACTTTTGAGGGTGACACAAGATAGAACCACTCCCATGCCTGTCTTTTCATTCCCTGGGGAAGAACAGAGAGAGACATCATTAACTGAACAAGCACCTTCTCTCTTGGGGTCACTAAAGAGCTACATTCTCGAATTAGGAGCATCTCAGTCAGCTGTAACAAAATACCATAGTCTGGGGGGTGTAAAGAACATCCCTTCACTCCTCCTAGTTCTGAAGGGCAGAAGTGCTAGCCTCGTAGGGTTCTCATGGGCTGAGGCTGCCAACTTCTCCTTCGATCCTGTTTTCTACGAAGGTACGAATATGCCTATTTTTCTATTTGGTCATACTGCTGGCCTTTTCGAATGCCTCTGTGGGTGGGTTCATAGCACATACTGCACTGCAGAGACTTACTGTTAGGGAGAAAGCCTCCGGTATGTTTTTTGTTAGAAGTGATAAAATATTGGCTTGACAGAATAGCTTAGCAGATGAGTGCTTGCCTTGCAACCATGAAGTCCAGGGATCAAATCCTGGCACCAGCCCCTGCAAATCCATATGCTGAACTGCAACGCAATTGGTAACAGCTGGGATGGCTTGGTGGAGAAGGTTCTCACCTCCCACGTGGGAGGCCTTGGTTTGGTTCCTGCCTCACACGGCCCCACATCCACCTGTGTGAAATAAAACCACGTCACAACTAACGATGTACAACTATGGAGACTGCTCTGGGCCCTCCTCCCTTCTCTCCCTGTCTCTCACCTTCTCTCAAACAATAAAAAAAATATTATAAAAGATTACATTTTGGTCCAACAATTCCATTTAGGTAAAATAAACAGAGATAATGGTAAAGAGGTATATTCAAGGATAATCAAGTTACAAGTAGGAATAATTTGAAATTCCAACAATAAAATAAGTTTACCTAATGATGGCAAACTGTTATGAAGTATAATATACCCATGAAAGTCACATTGCAGAATTGTGGAACACATGGAAAAACATTGACAATATTTTTCTAAGCAAACAAAGTAATGTGATCCCAATTTTTGTAAAGTATAGTTGTAACTAGCATGGATGACTCAAAGTTTTAGCAGTCATTATTTCTGAATGGAGATGTTACTGTTGATTTTTCTTTTTTATTTGTCTATGATCTCTAAGTTTCATGCACTGAAAATGCCATCCTTTGTATTGATAAAATTAAAAAAAAGAATAATAAAATGTGAAACCAATAAATGTGGTTCACCAATTTTGGTTACAAATTTCGCCCATTAAAAAAATTTTTTTTCCAATTCATCTTTTGGAATACCACTTGACCTGATTATTTCAGACTCTTCTCTAACCCCTGCATCTTCTAAGGCCACTACTTGATCCAAACAGGCTGGTGTTACTTCCAGACATCTGGTGGAGGTGACCAGTGAAAGTTCTGGTTGGTGCAGTGGGACTGTTTTTGAATGCTGATTTGAGACCTCATTCGGAGTCCTTAGGTAGATCGACACTCCATGTTGGGCCCTGAGTGACAGCCCAGATCTCCCTCCCTCTGGGATGCTGGTGGCCTTCTCCGCCAGGGAACTTTAGGGGAATTCTCCTCAAGGTCTACTCAACCAAGTTGTGCTCATAACTTCAAAATCTGCAGGACTGAAGTATGCGTGTTGTTATTCTTCCCTTTCCAGGAACCTCTTTGTGCAAATTCATCCAACCCCAACTTTCCTCTCTCTCTGCTCTGATGGGTGAAATAAAATATTCTATGATACCCTGACTCCTGAATAATGAGCATCCACTTCCCTTACAGTTGCATTCCCAAAGGAAACAACTTAGACTATCCTTCGAGAAAGTTCTCCACCAAGCTTTCTGCCTATGGAAAGAAACAACAACTGGGTTTGCTCAGTTGAAACCAAAAATCCTCTCTATAAAGAATCAAGGAATGTTTTGAAGCTAGAGTTGTATTTAAAGATGGTTAAGCACAAGGCTCTACTTCTGCAGATACGTATGAGTTCCAGAGATAAGTCACGTGTCACAGACCAAATTAGCAGAAGAATCGGGGACAGAATCTTTTGCCTGGACACATCCTCAAGATTTTTTGTTTGCTTTTGTTTGTTTTCCCTGCATGGTCAGATGTGGCCAAATGAAATGTCTTCTCCATTTGCTCACAAGAGCCAGTAGGAACTACCCACCAGCTTTAGCTCTGGTGGAGACATTTTGTTCTATAGTTAAAGACATACAAACACATAAGATTGGGCAAGCAGATAAACCTGTTGTGTGCATAATTAAGAACTCACACTTGAGCTTCTGTATCTCATTGGAGTAGTTGTCTCACCTTTAACTAGAGGAGACAAGCTTTATTTTTGTAGTGCTTTGCTCTATTATGTTGAACAATAATAATTCACAGTGACAGATGTAATCCACTAAACTCATTATTTTCCACCCCTACCCATTCATTCTGCATTACCAATAGGATTTTGATGCCCATCGTTCCCCAGCCTGCAGTGCTTGCTGAAATGTTTTATTGCAATATGTCAGAGTCTAAATAATTAACAGCAGGAATAAGGCCGAAGCTGTCCAAAGTTACTGAGTGTGGTAGAAAATTGTGTGTAATGTACCCTGTTCTCCCCAGAGCATGGCGTAGAGATGTGCTTTGGATAAGATGATTACATTGGGAGAAAGAAGAATGGAATACTTCTCTTATAGCAGGCCACATCTCTTCAAAGATTAAAAATAATATATATATATACTCAATCTATCAAAGAGAAAAGTAAACAGGATTGGAGCCCTTTATTCTTGTGCGAAGCTAAAAATCTCCAAAATCTATTGTGAAAAATTCCACTTGTCCTTTAACATATTGTGTTGTAAAAATCGTTTTCTTTCTCATCTTGATTTATATTCTGTCAAATCCTGGGGTGGGACAGAAGGATAGTGTACTGTGTTATGTGGCATAGACCAAGGCGATTTCCTTTGACGTAAAAGACATCTCAGGGAAGTTAGAATTGCAATTATTCGACCTTGAAGGGAGAGAACCTAAATGAAACGCCTGTTTTTCTGATTACTGTACCACAAGGCCTTTTAATTAGTTTGTGGAAATAGAAGTTTTAGTTATTGAAGCATACAGTTATTTATCTCCAAGAAAATGGACATATGACTACACATTATTAATGGGTGATTGTTATGAAAATAAGAATGCCACCTGAAGAACTGAACATTTAATAGATATATTTTTTAGACTAGAAAAGAGCTAGAAACTATGGCAGATGAATATACATGTAGAAATGTCAATCATTTCTATAGGCACTACTAATAGATTGTTTTTATAATGGGGTTTAGAATATGGGAACTTCAGTTGCAAATGTTGAATAAGAATATTGATCATGATTATATGGATATTCTTCCTTTTCATCTTATGTAATTCCTCTTCCTCAAAAATTTGGTGAGCAGTAAATCAGCATATAAAACAAAGGTAAGAAAGATAAAATTGGCATATATAATTCAACATATTCTGAAAACATTTCCTCCATATTGTTTTCATCATAGACAAGGAGAGACTTCTCTCCAGTCTGTTCTAGTAGTTCAACGTACAAATCAGAAAATTCTATGAGACTGTTAGGTATTTCTTCTACTCATCTAGGTGTCATCCTCACATTACCTTAAGGACCCCGGCCCCTTAAACTAACTGTTAAGGAAAGAGAGACAATTTATCTTGTTTCTGACGTTTTTGTAGACACCTCTGCAACAAATCTGTGTGAACAATGCTTCTGCTGGGAGTAATTAGATTATCAAACTCTGATACTAGATAGATATTTGCACACAAGAATCCTAGATTTTAGGTGCACAGTGTGTGAGATATTGGCAACTTGAATCATGTCAAATATATATATATATATTTTTTTCCCAACCCACTACTTATTTGGGGCATAAAAGGAATTTGATAAATATTTGAGGTTTGAGTTTTGTTCCAGGAGAGGCTTTGATGGAATAACTGCTTAGTAACAAATAAAATAAGCACAGGTAATATAGTTGCATTGTAATAACTTAAGTGCCAAAGGAAAAAAAAAATTCTAATCAAGAGAACAACTTGGCTATTAATATAATCATGAGAAACTACAAATAAACTACGAGCATTCACAGTAGCAGAATGACTCAACTGTTGTGAAATTTGAATTTCTCTCACTGTTTACATCTAAATATGAAACATACCTGGCAACGGCATGAGACAGAACATGCCTTCTCATTTTTCCATATAATTTACTCCATGTGTTCGGCCAAAAGTGCTGATTACAAAATAGGACTGCAATTGGATAGCACAGCAATACGGATTTCCACACCTATGGCATAAGGCTTGGTTTGTTTTGATTAAAGAAATAATTGTGATCCAATTTCATAATGTTGGTCACAGTTTCATCACTTGCACTTGGAAGGTGAGGAGAATACATGAGGGGGATAGCAGAGTGCGAACTCATTAAAAATTGTATGTAATAGATTACAGATCATTACATTTAAAGAGAAGATGTGGTATTATGCTTAATTAAACATAGTTTGCAAAGTGTTCTGTGAACTTGGCTTTGATTGTGCCAACTTAGACAAGCACTTTATGAAAATGTACGTTTCACGGCGTATTTGGGGAACATATGACTTGGGGAGCCGATAGATACCTTATCATGAAAAATGCCTCGCACAATATTTTTATTAGCAAAAAAATCTTATTTCAAAATGGTGAGGCTTGGAATGTCTATTAGATTCTTAAATGTCAAAATCAACACATTTGTTTATAAGATGTCTACAAGGGAAATAAAAAGAGAGTGTACCATGTTTTGGTGACAACATAGATTTCTGGGAGATTATGGGGACCTCAGCAGCAAGTTCTTGACTTTTTGTGATATTATCACACCGAGGCCCATTCTTAGGTCATTTTTAGAAAGCTAATAAATGAAGATGAGTCCTAGGAAAACATGGTCAAACTTTAGTGAATTGTGACTCTCCCTAATCTCTTTATTCATTGTCTTGAAGGAGTTCTAATGATGCTGAAGGTAGGGCAGAGCAAGACAGACAACCTTTCACTGTCAATCAAAATACTTGGCCTGAAAACTATTCCCAAGTACCTGGGGAGGGGGGGGGGGGCAAAATGGACTGTATTTGTTCACAAAAAACTGTTTTAAGCAGAATCTGCATCCAAATTTGGATGGGGGTTCCTAATTCAAGTTGTGCCTGGAAGGCTTTTTAGATAGATAATTCAGTAAATACATTGTATGGCGTTGTATTCTTTTCTGTTCATTGGCTAGGTTTTCTTTTTGAGCAGATATAGACAAAGCCCAAGACATAGTAACTAAAATTTTAACTTAAAAAGCCTAAGGTGAAAAATGTAATATAAGTCTTTTAACATAAGCTTTACATGAAAAAATTTAAATAACTAATGTCACTTTTCAGTATTTCATGTACCACAAAGAAGAATCTCATGCTAAGAGGTCTGGAGAGAAAGAGAAGAGAATTTTCAGCAGAGTGTAAGAGAGGCCACCTGATATGAAAGTGCAGCATGTTGTGTACCTCACACGGGAGTGCAAGACCTCCGTGAGGTACATACTGGAGGTGCGGTCATTCAGAAGGGCCTGGGGATTATTACATGAAACCCAGGTGGTTGGAGGGGTGGGGGTTTGATAAACTATGCAAACGGGTACCAGTACCTTACAAGATAGAACCTCGTGATTCATTTGAAATGGATGAATACAATGAGTAGGTTGCAGAAGGTAGAAGTTTCATGTTAGAAGACCCAGCTGAGGGGTCAGAGATTTCTGGGAGCCAGTTGAGTCCAAGTTGGTTTTTAGAGATGAGGCTGTCAGAACAGGTTGGGGAGAGGGTGTTTGTGCACAGAGATGTAGTGCTAGGAGAGAGGGTGCACATAAGTGGACCAGCTGGGCGTCAGTCTACCTCATAGCTTTAGAACACATTGCGGCTGATGGAACATTGTCATGAGTGATATTTCATAGAATTCTTACCGCAACCTAGTGGAATTGGTGGGACGGGTGCTACTATACAAGTTACGTAGGGGCAACGTGCAGTTCACCCCAGTGCTAGTGTTGGACCTCAAACACTTGTACTTGACCTTCTCTGACTAACAGCAACAGCTGTGTTATAGTGTGTGGAAGGCAACAGTGGATTGGCTGAAAAGAACACAGCCCACAGAATGGCAGAAAGAACCCAATCTCATTTACAAAAATAGGTAAGAAACGATTAGAAAAAACAAACAAAACTAAGCATAACCTGAAATAGTCATGACTTTGTGATGGTAACTAGTAACGAGAGAAAGTTTTACCAGTTATCGTCAAGTTACAGCTGGAATGAAGATGCACAAGCAAGATTTTAAAGACCCTGGCAAAAACAAAACCAAAAATAAAGACCAAAAAACAGCGAAACGTTATCAAGGCCTAGCGGACAGTTTCATGTGATTTGTGTTTTCTAGCCTTTTCGATTCCGCTGGAGTGTAACTCACCTGTTGTAATTCAGAGATCTCCATTCATTATGAAGCGGTTATTACATATGTACATTTGCATAGACCTATGCGACCTTGACAACTGAAAATGTGTCACCCAGTGTAAGGCCATCTTTCCAATATGTCAACAGAAATAGGTCATTTAAGCAAAGTGGCATATATTTCGAGGCCAATTTGTCTACCCACATGCGTTCACCTATCTCTGAACAACACACAGAGAAGCAAGAGTTTAAAAAGAATGAAAATATATTCAATCCATAATCAAATGAAAATGTTTTGGGATGGGTGCCAGAACGTGTTCCTGAATTAGATTTCCTTCAGCACCTAAATTTAGCCATCTGGCATTCTATTTTAAGAACCATTCCAGTTTTATAAATGGAGGATTTGCCTTTTGATGAGGAAACCATAATTTCATTGTAAATATGGACCGTGTTGCCCTTGAGTCTGAATGTTCAAGTGACTCTGAAATTTCATACGATGAAAGAGGCAACATCATTAACCACCTACCTGTTTTGCGGCCACTAGTGAGGAGAGACATTGTCCATCAAAAAAGAGAACTTTTCTAGAATATCGGTAATTGTTGCCATCATACTTACTGGTAAAAAAAAGTTCAGTCTTGTTATTAAGGGCTAACGAATCACAAATACAAGCAATATACCACAGGAAGTTTTGTGAACTATTGATTATTGTGGGAAAAGGTATGAAATGTTATTAAAGGACCTAGCTCTTGTATTTTATGTCCGTGAAGATTACAAAATGTACTTACAGTAGCACTGGCTATTAATTTTAAAAGGTGCTATCACTACAAATATTTCGTGTCAATACCATTTTAAAAGTTAGGATATTTTAAACTCATTTCAACACTACCAACAAATATTTCTTCAGGAATATCACTAGGTGACATAGAGTCCTCATTTACTTAACAGATACTATCATTTGACCATCATAAGGGTCAGATATTAGTCTAGGGGTTGAGGCTAGAATTATGAGCAAGAGGAAAGTAATATTTGCCTTCCTAAAGCTAACAATCTACTGGAAATTAGAAAGAGATAAATGAGCAGTTAATGAAATATGAAGAGATTCTGACATAGATTGATTGGAAGGTGAGCCCATAGAAACATGATTCAGATTAAGTTATTGTTAAAGATATGGCTTGGAATTGTTGTAAATGTCTATGTGGATGAAAGTTTTACTGTATTAATTATAACAGTGTCTGATCATTGCCTCTTCGTAAGTGCTTTCCATTCCTTCCCCAACTTAATTCCCAGCAATGACTGAGTAGATGGCATTAGTCATTTTTTGAGGTATTAAACTTTAGCTGACTAAAAGAGTTCCCCTGGTCACACTTTGTCAACTATCGGACACAACCTGTGACCTTTCGTGTTTGTTTGTTTTGTTCTTTAGATTCCACATATAAGGGAGATCATGCGCTATTTGTCTTTCTCAGTCTGACTTAGCATCAGACCTTCATCTATTGGTGGATGTCATTTTGGTTGCTTCCGTATCTTGGCTATTGTAAACAGTGCTGCAGTGAACCTAGGGATGCCTATATCGTTTCAAATGAGTTTGTTTGGTTTTTTTTGGATAAATCCCAGCAGTTGAATTGATTGAGAAGGCAGTGCTATTTTTAATTTTCTGAGGAACCTCAAAATCATTTCTCACAGCGGCTGCACCGATGTGCAGCCCCACCAACAGGGCGTAAGGATTCCTGATTCTCCACATCCTCAGCAATACTTGTGGTTTTTTGATTTACTGAAGAAGTCCAGTAGCCTCACACATTGTCACATAAGTGCCCTGAGTTGAGTCAGTTTTAGCGTGTTGTGGACTTTATTCGCTGACCAAAATTCTTGATTACAAAGAGGTCCTGTTGTAAAGATTTTATAGGAAAATAATTTGATTAAAAAAAAAAAAAGCTTTAAACCAAGTGTATCGAGTCATCTGTCGCTACAAAACACATTACCATGAAATGCAGAGGCTTAAAAACACAAACTTTTATTATCTCACTTAGTTTCTGAGGCCACGGATCTGGGAGTCACTTAGCTGGATGGTTCTGGGTCAGGTTTCCCAAGAGCCTGCAGTCAAGATGTCAGTTGGGGATGTGGTCTCATCCGAAGGCAAGGTGGGGTGGGAGCAGCCACTTCCTAGCTCCCTCAGTGGCTGATGGCAGGGGGTCCAGCTCGTCACTCCATGGCAGCCAGCTTTCCTCAAAGCACATAGTCAGAGGATGTGTGACAGACGGAAACTATGGTGGCTTTTATAACCAAGTCCAGAAATGGCTGAGCCTGGGTCCAATCTGGAGGGTAGGAACTACAGGGCATGTTGAATAGGGAATGTTTTGTGTAAAGAATCATGAACTGTCACAGGGGACTGGAATAATGAGGGATTAACTAGTAAGTGACAAGAACCTTAAGGAATAGAGGACTAGAAGCGATACGGAGGACTATTACCTCTAGGGTTCCAAGAACACTCAAGGAAGAGACCCGGGCCCCCTGGCTGAGCTCCACACCTTGTTCCAGGAGGTCTGGCCATGACTCACTGAGTGTCAGGGACATCACCACAGCACCGTACTTGTAGAACTGGCCAGAAATCTGCTAGAAAACTGCCCCCAGAGGTTTTGGGGAAAGCGCTTCCTGGGCCATGTCTCACGAGGGATGCTAGGCAGCCATCTGCTTCCAGAGCACGATGCTAAGAAGCTGCTCTGAGAGCAGGAATGGGCTCCAGAGAACCGCAGGCACCCAGGAGCCTGCCCAGCAAGCCGCCTGGAACCAGGAGGTGAGATCCTTGTCCTCCTGCAAAGAAACTCTACAGCGCCCTCTATTGACAAAGCGGAATGGAGTGCCAGGTGGCTGAGGAAGAAGACGGAAGGGGCCGGTCTCCGTGCTTACTGAACAGGCAAACCGGGTAAATTTGGAGTCGAGGCACTAAATAATGGTATCTCGGGTACCCTCAGCAGGCGATTACACCAAGGTGGAAGGCAGTGGCCATTGTGTGAGTTCTTCTCACACTCTGAACCCTTCTTGCACATGTTAACATTCAAGGGAACGGAGGTCACTGTGGGAACATCTTGCATGCTGGCTACCACATCAAGTCTTGGGAAAAATTTTTTTCTGGTTATTGTTCTTTAAGGAACTGTGAATATTCATCTAAGTAAGGTAGCACCAATCACAAAATTACAATTGAAACGAGTTTGCCTCCTCATTTGAAACCGAAATAGCCTGGTAAGTGTAGGTGCAATATTTTCTATGTGATCTATAATGGGATTTTCTTAACTACTCAATCAAAGTAAGGAAACAGCTGGCTCATGAAAAGACATACTGTGACGTGAGGAGTTACAAACACATCAGGAAATAAAACTTTCACCAAAAAACTATGAGTGAACTTGGGAACTTAATTTAGTGAACCTGACTCATTTAGGAAAACACATCGGATGACTTCTAACTCATTGGCCTATGAGTTTTAAAAGTTAACTTCTCTTACCTACTCCTTAGTTTTATCATAAAACATCTTCTTGCCAGGAACTTCTCTCACACCACTCACAAATCACTCCCGGTTCAAGCAGCAAATTCCCTGGTTGCACAATATTTTCACTTCCTTATTCCCCCTCAAATGATTTCACCTGTCAGACGGTGACTGTCATTCTTAGTGGGCTTTAGAAAGTACAGCACATTAGGTTTATATGGATAATGGATTCTACGTGATGATGAATAATAGAATGATGAATGAGCATGGGAAATTAATATAGAGCGAAAACTGTAGACAATCATGTAGAGATAATACGAAAAACTAGCATCATCTTTAATCACTTAAACGACCATGTTACATCTATTTCCAGTATCTTCCAACATATCAGTTGACCCACAGCAGCAATTGTCATTATTTTTTGGAGCCATTCCCCTTTGAGAATATCTTTAAATCTATGGTCACTCTCCCCTCAATCCCCCAAAGCACATCTGTGCAATTCATGCAATTTGCAGGTCTCCTGAAGTCTTCAGTAGGGTATGTTGCATTTTGATGTACCATGGACTTCAGGCTTAAAATTACTGAGTGTGAAGAAGGTCATTTATGGTAACACATGTTTCTCAGTGATATTACCAGTTGAGAGAGATTTTTTTCCCAAGGCCAGCATGTGCCAGAATACAAGAACGTTTAAAATAAAATTTAGCATCCACACACAATATGTGATATTAAACTGAGCGTATTATAGGATGACAAGTATTTTATGATTTGTTGGCCAGGCGTCCCAGGTGTCTTATTTTACGTGCGCACTCTGTATGCAACACCGAGAGCCATCCTCCTAGGCCACCGTCCTCGCAGATGAAATCACTTCCCAGTTTACTCAGTCATGTAGACACGAGGCTGGACAGATGAAGTCCCACTTCTTTAGAGGTTTGGTGCCATCGCTGAGTCAGGCATTTCCAGAATGCCAGTTTACATGTCTCTAGTGTGTCTGATAGGTGACACAGACCCCCACCCCCATCTCCACCCCAAAAAAGGATGGAATAAAACGCAAAAAAATGTTACTGATACAGTCATCCTGGTGTTAGCTTTTGACAGAAACTCAGGCCTGGAAAGACAGAGCAACAGAAAGCAAGACAAGCCAGGGCAGAAGCCTGCACATTCCAGTGAGTGTTTCCATGGGGTCCTTGTCCATGGATATACCCTTAAAGGATCTGACCCAGGTGAGACTTAGCTGCTGAAGGCAACTCATCTACAAGGAGCACATTATCTTCCCCTGAGGGGCACGCTACAATGTCAGCTTCATGCTGTGGAAAGAAAAAAAAACCCATGTATTCCTAGAAGAGGCAGAAACTGGGGGCAAGCAGAGACTTGCGCAGAAACGGACTAGAAATACAAGCCAAAGGCTTTTAGTTGCTGTAGATCGAGAAGTGTTCCAATTTGGTGACTACATGTGTCTGACAAGCCACCGATTCTAATAAGGGAGCCACCGTGGCTTCACGTTTGCAGGAATGGAACATTTTTGGGTACTTCCGTGAGCCAGGAGAGGAGGGATGAAGGTGAACATGTAAAGTTGGGAGGCTTGGACTTTAGTATGTTGTGGGATTGCTTAAAGAACAATACACCAAGTGTACTGACCTTCTACTAGAAATGATTTCTTCTCTTTCCACAAGTGTGTGCACGTGCCTGCATACACAAATCACCCCCTCCCCATTACACAAAGCACATAGGTACAGATGTGCGTAGAGATACAACATCTATACATCTGTAGATATGTGAGATATACGAAAGGATGTCTACAGATGCCACAAAATAAATGAAGGTCTACGTATTGAATTCAAAAGACAGACCCACCACTTCCATGTAATATGTGTATTTATGGATAGCAGGAACTGAAGAGAACTACCTTATAATATCATTAAACATGTCTGTGAGTAGATATTGAGGAGACAGCAACGGAGGTATGCCTGTACCTTGGAAAGCTAAAATGCTGTTTTGTAATTGCAGGGATGAGATTCTATGAAGAAAATGGTCAAATGACTAGAAAGGCCGTTTTTCTTAAAACGTAGACACAGTCATTGAAATCTCTGATTTATTTATTTTTTTAGTAAAGCTGGAGACGTTATTTAAAATCAGTATGCCTATGTCAAACAGATGACAGGTAGGAGATCATGTTATCGGCATAACATTCCTGCTCTGTTTTGAATCTGTCAGGTATAAACCACAAATGACTTGCCAGGTAATGTGCATAATGGCTGACCTTTATATCAACTTTTTACTCTCTGTTCACTTGGTCTAAATACCTACCCCTCTAAATGACGATTTGTCTCTATAGAGGACGTTAGAGCAGTCAGAGAGACAAACAGGACAATGAAGGTGACTTTTAGTGTGGGATTACTAAAGCAGTTACTTTAGAGAAAGAAATCATTTTAACTTGGTCAGTTACTATTCTTACCAACATATAAGTTCTGGCAGAGTTTCATGATGACAAAACACAGGGCAACTCAAATATAGATAGATACAGACACAGGTCTAGATATATGGGTACTGATGTACATATAAATACGTAGAGATAGATGCATAGGTTGTTACACTTGCATAGATTGTTCATATTAAATCTAATTTCTTCTAGAAGCCAGAATATATCCATTACAAATATAAACATAAGAAAGAATAGATTGGTAACATACTTCCATATTTGACCATGTGATTTATCCATTTATTGTCTATGATAATTGGGTAAGTTAAATGTTTAAACATAAAGTTTTAAATTCTCTTACACTCTTCTTTTTTTGAACCCTGGAGTTATTTAGTTTATCAGCTAAAGTCTTCTTAAAAATATTGTGGATTTCCTATGTATCAGATTAGAGTCAGGTACATTACAGAAAAGCCATAGTCACAAACCTCTTCAAGACAATCCCTTTTCTCCTTTGGTCTGTGAGTGGGATGGTATGAGACATTATCCTTTGGATTCTTAGAAGCCCTTTTTTCCAAAGAGTATCTATGAGTCACTAATTCCTGTTATTCCAAGTTTTTCACCAAAAAAACTTACAGCTACATCCTTGAATTAGTCTTGACACTGATGCCAAGTTTCCTTGTATTTGTTTTTATTTTGAAACAGTTTTTACTTTGGGATCTTTTGCTGACCACAGACTTCCTTGGACACTCTCTATTTCCATGACATTCTCATTAAACATTTAACAGTTTCTTCTTTCACTTATTTGTCTCTTAACCGTGTCTACAGCTAAAAGACAACTGACATTCCAACATTGCTTCCTGGAATCTCCTTAACTTAATCCATAAGTTTTGAGGTCCTTTTTCCATCTTCTGAGTTACTACAGGTGGCAGTTTCACTATTGTTTTTTTGCTAATACATAACATTGGCTTCCATTTTTTCCCTATTCATCTTTATCCAAAGCAATTTCCCCACTACCAGGCTTCACTAAGCCATTGTTTTGTTGTCTTTGTGATCTCTTTCTGAGAACAGCCCCCGCCAAAAAAAACCTCACAACAAATGCACATGTTTTAGGTTTGTCATAGCATGTCCCTAGATGTACCAATTTCTGTATTAGTTGTTTGTTGTCATGTCTTAACATTTCACAACTGGCTTGAAATGATGAATATCTAGTTGCTAACAGTTTCCTGGGTTAAGCTGTAAACTGAATGTTTAGGTTGCAACCCTTGGCCCAACTCATATGTTGAAGACTTAACCCTCAATGCGATAATAAAGAGTGTCCCAAAATTCACGCAAGATTTGAATTTTGCGTCATTTGTGCGGTAAAGTGTTGCCAATGGAAAAAAAAGACAGTATGACAGCTGACAGTTCAGGGTTATTAAAAATGGAGTGCTACATGAAAGAACAATGTGTTTTCATTGTTGACCATAGTAGCACATCATTAGTCATGACATGGTTTCATTCCACACAGGTGGATGTGGGGTCACACAGGGCAGAAACCAAACTGGGAGAACCTTTACCCCTGAGCCATTCTAGTGGTTACCAGTTGCACTACAGTTTAGCATGTGGGTTTGCACGGACTGGGACTGGGATTCGATCCCTGGACCTCACAGTTACAAGGCAAGAACTCTGTCGCTGAGCTATGCTGGCCTCCCTTGAAGTGCTTTTAGACCTGGGAATAGTTGTATTCTCTTCTGCCACGAGGAGCAGGAAACACTGAAAACGCTGTCATGGAGAAGTGCATCCCCCCAGCTGGGCAGAGCCCAGGTGGGCAGGCGTGGCTGATTGCCATAAAGCCGTCACGCACCCGGGGCTCTCACAACTTGCCCACAGTCAACTTTCCAACTTGACATCTGCTTGACACTTTAAGCTGTGCTCCACCGTCATGGTGTGAACTGTCCTCTCAATTTCTCCACACCACTTTCTGCAATTGCCTTCCTTCCAACACCCATCACTGCTCTGACCTCTGCCATTGTGGTTTACAAGCAGTGAATACCCCTCTCTTCCCAAACCCCTACCGCCTAAGCAAACATCTCTTTTCATGTTTGTGAAGCTGAAGCATTTTTTTTTTTTTTGATCACTTGGCCTACAAGGTGCTAGGCTCTATGTTCTGTGCTCAAGTCTCTGGATCTCATTTTATGTTCATGCACAGTTCCTGGGAGAGGCGTTTGGGGAGCCCAGCTTGTGAGTAGCGAGTGAGCAAGCCATCCCAAAACTGACGCCTACGCCGGGCTCCATCAATCGGTGGGCAGCAGAGGGGAAGCGTGCAAAAGAAGCCCGGCTAGTTTATTTACCGGGGACAAGCAAAAGCAACACGTCACCTTGATTGACAGCCTCGAAATTCAACAAACTAATTGAATTTATCACTTTCAACAAGATGTCTGACAGGCTAAGAGACGTGACAATGTGAAGCTGACTGATTTTCTTACCGTGATGATAAAACGAAAAGATGCTTGTAGCCAAAGTACAAATGTCAAGGGAGGCTCTTTTGTTCAGTGTAAAATTCCATTCCACAGGACTTCATGGTGATTTCAGAGGCGGCGACCTTGAGCTAAGTCAACTGGATACAATGTCAAGAGAAATGGAAATAATATGCATATCGGAATATTTGCACAAAATAACAAGTCATGGCCTCCACTGCTCAGGAACTAGAGTGACCAGTGGGTACATGTGGACATTTCCTAGGCAATTTAAGGAAGAAAAAGCATTGCTTGTAACACATATTCTGTAGCATTCTAAATGTTCTGTATACATTTATGTCTCAGGTCTGAACATCTAGATCCTGCAGTGACTCATAGACTAACAGACTACTGAAGTTGTCTCAATATGATCAGACCCAGACTTAATATTTCTCATCCTCTGGTGGATGCGATGCATTGTGAGGGAGACAAATGGTACAAGTTATCATCCTTGTGTCCCCAGGTTGTGCACATTAGTTAGGGGTACCCTCGTATGTGTGTACATGTCTCCAGAAGAGGAGAATTCTAACCTCGAGATGTGTGGGTGCCACGTCCAGAACTTCAATTGGGAGATGGAACACGCTGAGATCTGTTCAGATCGATGGGGTATCCACAAGTAGGATGGACACAGTCAGAGGTTTCACTAGACAATCACATGTAAAATTGTATGATGTGGTCACTACATTCACTGAAAATAGTCCAACACTGTCGTGAGTTTGATGGAGGCAGGCGTCATATTAGATATCACAGGGTGGACAGCTTTCAATGTTATTCCACATAACGTCACAGTCATAGTGAGAGTGAAGCGATTGTTTTTGTTTGTTTGAGACTTTCAATGTACCAGGGGGCTTTTCTAATTACTCTGCATGTGTTATCAGGGGTGTCCAACCTTTTTGGCTTCCCTGGGCCACATTGGAAGAAGAATTGTCTTGGGTCACATATAAAACACACTAACACTAACAATAGCTGATGAACCCCCTCCCCCCCAAATCACAAAAACATATCATAGTGTTTTAAGAAAGTTTCTGAATTTGTCTTGCGTTGCCTATTGCCGGTAGGCTGTGGGTTGGACAAGCTTGCGCTAACTCATCTTCACATCCTCTGCATCCAAAACAGAGTTTTAGTAACTCGTCACACAGGTAATTGTGCAAGCCCACTGGTGGGTTCATATCTACTCAGGTCTGATTCCTAAGTTTCATGAAAATTCCTTAAACCCATAAAAGAGTTTTTCTTTTTTTATAATCTAAAAATCAACTCGATTTCTATACATATTTTGTGGTTAGAGAAGGGAAACTATTAATAAATGTCTTTTGGTAGGCTCAGCCTGGGAAGTATTTTTTTTTTTACACTGAGAAATTTTGAGATTGATTGAAAATATTTACGATGCATAGGCTATTTTAAATACCCTGCACCAAAATATGCCAGGATTATTTATAGTGTATTTTAGGAATGACGATAAAGATACGGACACTGCTCAACCCGCCTGCATTTTCTTGCACTATTGCCCATGTTCCTGTAATTTCTGCACTGTGGAAATACAAATAAATCCACAATAAATTTCCACTGGGGTTTCTCTCTCTTCACTCCCCAACTCCCAGAGCAAGAGACTAATTCTGACTCTGGCTCCTTTATCTGACCCCAGTGATAAAGTAAACAGTGGAAACGTTTTTAAATATAACACAATCCTGCTCTAATATAAGAAAGCCTGCGTGCTTTAAGAAGAAATGAGGGGGCTTCGACGCTCAACTTTGTATTGCAAAAGGACCAATTTTACAGTCGTATCATATTGAATAACAGGCAATAAGCCTAATTGAATTACAGTCATCATGGGCTGAAAGAGGAACAGTGAGTAACTTGTTTTACCAAATGTTATGCAATTTGCTCGGTGTCTATTTAGACTTGATGTATAGACCCGGGTCAATTACGCTGATTCCCTAGGACATTCCGGCTTCCTTCTTGAGGACAGGGAATGCTTTGGAAATGAGCACTGGTTCTGGTTCAGCAACCACTGAGCCAGGCTCTGGTGACACGTGTTACCTTGTAGAGCTCACAAAATAGTTAACTTTTATCAATAGCCATCCAACTGACATGTGAAATAAGGCACACAGTCACTATGAAGATTCTCTCTCTCTCTCTTGTAGACTACTACAAATATATTTCCTCTCCCGCTCCTTATTCTGATAGACACTGAGTGAAAAGAAAAGAATTAATGAGACCTCTGGGCATACGAGCACCCTTTATCTCAGAGGAAAAAAAAAATATATATATCATTTACAAAACCTAGCAACGAAGAATGCTCCAAAGGAGAATGAATTCTGAGAATTTTACAGATTGAAAATATAAATGTACCAAAGAAAGACATTCAGAAACAGGTGCACAGCATCATTTACATAACACATGGTCCATACACGCTGTTAAAAAGGAACAATGCATTCTATTAAAGAGGAAAAGGAGGAAAAGGCAAGGCAAGCTTTTCTAGGGGTTGTATTAGTTTAAAACGCACTGGAATTGAGCAGGGGCGTAACTTCGGGAACTCAGAGATGAAACGGGGTTGCCCAAGGGGGCTGGCAGGGCAGGACTTAAATCAATGCTTCTCAGGGGTTTTGAGTGCACTTCATTTCTCAAACGAAATGGTGCTCTGAGGAGTGGTGGCCCACATTTCTTGGGGAACTAGACACGACTGAAAGCCTTGGCCATGCCTGTGACGGTGACGTGGAAATGCCAGCCCCCGTGGGGTGAGCTGTTTCAAACTCATGGTGAGACATCCTAGGGTGACCAGACATCCTGCTTTTGGTGGGACAGTCCTGATTTTTAACAATTTGTCCCGCGTCCCGCGGCATTTTAAAAAGGTCCCGATTTTTGGAAAGAATGCACGACAAGCTAGGGAACGGTGGAAGATAGACCCAATTTTTAATCAAGAACCCCCCCTCCCCGGTCAATGGTGTCCTGCTTTACCAATGTTAAAATCTGGTCACCTTAGCTGTGGTTCCGTCTGCCACATCCCAGTGTGCCTGCAGAGATTAAGCCATCGGGATGAAAAAAGGAGGAGCTTTTCTTTCATTTTATGTGTCGTATAATCAGTGAAACACATCTAATAAGTTATAATTGTGCAATGCAAGAGTTTAAGTGTTTTAACAAATAAATGGTATCCCATGTCTCCACCCAAATCATAGAGCTAGACGCCTATCTGATGAAAATGGAACATCTCAGTGATGTGCTTAGAAACCAGCCAACCAACTAAAAGCCTAACATGTGTGGAATGAAAGAAGCAAAACTAGTATATATGAATGACATCTAGTGTGACAAGCATGCAGTGACTACAAATCTTAGATTTTTCTCTTTCTTCGAAGGAGTCCAAATTTTATGTTCCATTGTCTCCATAGTTACCTCTGTCAGACCCCACGGGCACATTAAGAGGCCGCAAACGAGGTCACAGTGGCAAGGTTAGCTTCACCTGCATGCACATTTTGAGGGGTTCTAAGAGACGGCGTCCCCCACGTCTCCATCTCTAAAATGGGCAACATGGCAATCCTTTGGTCTCAGGGCTGTTGTGATGGCTGACTTTGTGTGTAGCTGTGGCTGACAGTCAATGTTCAGCCACCATCCTGTGCTAGAATGCTTCCAGACCAAGAGGCGAAGCCATCCTGGTCTTAGAGAGAAACGAAATGCCAATGAAACCAAGCCTGGCCCAGAAAAAGCAGGAGAAAGGGACAGGGAAAGGGAAAGAAAGGAAGAATCCTCTATCACATCCTCTTGTGTTCTCTAAGTCCCCAAAGTGGGATGTGAGCTGAGATGCTGAACCGTTCTCCTAGGAACCCTGCCCGCCACGGGCACGTCCGATGTGGCCAAGTTGGCAAATGTACAGGAACACACAGCCGGGTCCCTGTGCAGGTGGCGTGTGTCTGCCAGCAACATCTCAGCACTGCCCCGAGTCGTGACTGCTTTCCCTGTGCTCTTCCGCTTTCTGAATGACAGTTGTGGTGTCACTGTGGCTTGTTGGGGGTGTGTGGTGGGGAAAATGGCATCTTTTTTAGTTTCTACATCTACAGGTCAAGAAGAGCTATCTATAGTCCCAACAGTGACCCCACTGCTCATGGTCTAGACACGACAGATCCTGGTAGACGGACTGGGAACAGAAGGGGTGACTTCGGGGGCAAGTAAGAGCCACTGTGACTTCCTTGTCACCCTCTTTCTCTGTGTCATTGCGCTTGAATGCTCATGGTCCAGCTCATGTCGCCACAAGGCATGCAACGTTCCATGAGTAAGAATGTTTCTCTGG
Source organism: Craseonycteris thonglongyai (assembly GCA_004027555.1). Lineage (NCBI taxonomy): Eukaryota > Metazoa > Chordata > Mammalia > Chiroptera > Craseonycteridae > Craseonycteris > Craseonycteris thonglongyai. The sequence goes on from PVKE010012208.1 coordinate 21,205, forward strand.
AATTCTTTAAGAACACACTTTCATTTCAGGAGTACAGAGGAGGCTGAAAAGACAAATACTTCAGTCAGAGAGAATGCATCGATCTAAATTCAGATTGTTCTATCAGTGACAAAGGCAGATTGTTTCTTGACACCAGGTTTTCTTTTTTTTGTTTGTTTTGTTTTGTTTTTCTCCTGGAAGGATGGTGGGTATTTAAAAATGAGGAAAATAAATAGAGGAAAAGCCAGGGAAGAAAACAATTTTTTAAAGTTGATAGGTAGGGCATGAGGATATATTTTGCTTGTGTAGCTTAGCTTTGTACTGATCCAGATGTGGGAGTGAGGGGAAAAAGTCATAATTGGACTCTTTCATAATCAGAAAGGAGAACAGCTTTAACATATAGAAATGTCCTAAATCTAAATAGAATAACTTTTAAAGAAGGATCTCAAGTTGCTTGGTAAATTGCACACCACACGAAAGGTCAGAATGTTTGCTTAATTTGACCATGTGTATTCAATACATAGAGGAAGCATTTAACATTTTCTGAAAAAACAAACAAACAAAAGAAATGTTCATCCAAAAATTAAATAATTCAGGTATATGTAGGAAAGCAAAAGCAAAAACGAAACAAAACAAACAACAACAAAACACACCTCACTTAGCGAACAGCATTTAAGTTTCATAGATCTGTAAAAACAAACCTGACAAATGTATACGTTTTGATTCATTCAAAAGACTTGCAGTTATTTTAGTATTGTGCATCACAAAAGTTTAGTTGTATAACGCTGAATATAGGGAAGTGTTAAGATATTTCACCAGGATTAAGCTAATCCTTTGCTAACACAAGGAAAAATAGTTGCCAATAAACTCTATTTTTAACAGCCACTTGAGAGAGACAAGATGAGACTTATAAAAATCCCTCTCAAGAAGTTTCGCAGTACAATAACAGTTTACACCCAACACATACATAAATACATTTCAAAAACTTTGCCTCTGCCAACGGACAAAGTCTGACTTGTCAGCGTTACATCACGTTTTGAAAGCACGTTGGAAGTGAAGCTTGTCATGCATCAGACGTCAGTGAATCTGGAAAGTGCTGTCCTTTTTTTAGAAACGTAATGAGCTGTATCCCCTTTGAGTTTTCCAAAGAACGATTTTAGTATCAAAATTCTACACATGGATTGAAAGGCAATGGGTTTTGTTGCATTTTTTTGAAATATACTGTTTTTGCTCATGTCCTGTGCACAGTGTTCCTCCACTTTGCCTTTCCAGTGTGGATATTGGCACACACCACAGAGAGAACGCTGTGACCCCGATTCCTTCTGTACTACAGTGCTACGGCTGGAGCAGCGACTCTGACCCTGGGTTTCAGAATGTGCTCATGGAAAAGAAAATGTAAATAAAAGGTGAAAGTAAAGGACCAAAGACTAGTCAACTCTATCAGAGCCGACCTGATAGAACTCATTCGAAAATAAAAGACCTATTGAGAAGCAGTTTCTCAAGTCCCATTCTCTGCATGTTTGCAGACATGCATGTGACATAGGAAAGATGGATCCTGGAGACAGATGCAGGGGGTACCTCTCCGCCTGTCCATTTAGAAGAGTGTGAACTTGGGGTACATGTGCAAACCTCCCTAAGCCCATTTTCGAATATTTTGTCTTCTCCTAAACATGTCCGTCCTAGAACTTATCTCTATCCGTCATCCTATGTCAGCTGTGACCATGCAGGTATCGCTTATCATGCCTGCAGAGCAGAAGTTGAACTCATGTGGGTTCTGTCTGTTTAGCTCACCATTATAGGATCACCCTCAGTCCCTGTTCCACCACTTAGTGAGAAGGTTGTTTAATAAAGGAACAAGTCAATGAATGAATGAGACTTTCCGATAGACCCATCTCTCTAGTACGGATACCTGGCATCAGATGGTTCTTATTGGCTATGGCCTTGGGCTGCCCAAGGGATTAAAAAAAAGACAAAGAAAGAAAGAAAGAAAGAAAGAAAGAAATCTTTCCTAGAATTCAATCAGATCTTTGCTTTGCTTAACACTACCCTGTGTGAGTGGATGTTGCTAAGATTTGCGTGTGTGATCCTTTTTCTTTTGCCTGAGGAGCTGAAAACACCTTATTATCTGCACATTCTCTTTATGGACATATTTATACATACAATCCATTTATTAGTGATCTAATCTTGCTGGCCTGGAATTTGTTTTATCTTCTTAGAGGCGACTTACCACATGTTCGTTGGAGTCATTAAATGTTAATTTTAAAGCTTGTTTCTCAAATGACATTTCCAATTACTTAACAGGTAGAAGTGTTTCAATGTATTCCTTATATGCAAACGACACTAGTGCATTTTTATTATGACCATAGATGTATTTGCAATGATAAATAAATGGGCCATAATAGAATAAATAATGTGTCCTGTTCCCTATGCTTTATGAGTGGTTAAGAATGATGAAAAAGAATTTAAAGGTACATGTGTTTCACTAAAAAAAGACAGACTTTTATTTCTGGGGCCGTACTTCTGATAAGATAAATGGCAAGTTTCTAGATCTCTAATCCTATGTTAGAAACTCTCATAAGTGAAAGAAAGCTAAACTGAGAGGAGTTAAAAACTTCTGAACTAGCAAAATGGCCGAACAAATATTTTTAATTGGTTCTTTCCCTTTCATGTACTTGTCAACATCTACTTTCTAATTCTTCATTTCAAGCTCAAACATGTCAATCTTAGATTACAAATTCTATGATGTAAATGTGTCTAAGCGCATATTTCATTATGACAAGACCTCCTTTTATTGATGGATATTTCTGGCTGGCCAACTCCTTAACCTTTCCTGGTAAGCGGATTAGGTAAATAGATGGTTGAAACTCCCCGAATTCTGCTTTCTCGTCACAAGATATTTGAACAGATGTGGCTTCAGGCTCTTTCGCGATGTCCACATTAGCCATAGTGATTACCACCCCAAGCTACTGGTGAGTGGGTTTTCAAAACCAATCAATCTGAAATTTTAAAATGATTCTCTCATTTTTAAGGTTCTGTAAATGTTGTATGGAAATTCTCTGTAGTAGATAAAGATTTTTCATTTTCAGTAAAAAAAAAGAAAGATACTGAGGGAGTCTTCGCTTTGACAGTGTTGAAGAACCTTTTTTTGGTTAAAGATTTTTTTATTGTTTGAGAGAAGGTGTGTGTGTGTGTGTGTGTGTGAGAGAGAGAGAGAGAGAGACAGAGACAGAGAGACAGAGAGACAGAGAGAGAGACAGAGAGAAGGGAGAGGGGCCAGAGCAGTCTCCATAGTTGTATCTCATTGGTAGTGACGTGGTTTCATTCCGCACAGGGGGATGTGGGGCTGCGTGGGGCAGGAACTGAACTGGGGGCCTTCACATGGGAGGTGGGAACGTTTGCCACTGAGCCATCCCATTGGATACCCGTTGCACCACAGATCCGCATATGGATTTGCATGGGCTGGGGCCGGGAATTGAACCCCGGACCTTGTGATCGCAAGGCAAGCACTCAATCATTGAGCTATCCTGGGATCCTGAAGAACTTAAAAAAAAAAATCATATTAATAGTGAAATTTTGAATTTATGACCTTCAGGTATGGAGATCTGCTTCTGTGTATAGCCAAGTAAGTTGCAGTTGGCTTAACCCTCTTGTAGACAACTACTTACTCTGGATCAAAGATAAAAAGAACTATGGAAGAACATTGGAAGGAACCCAAAGTAGGCAGATCCAGGAGGCAAGCAGATGCTGGGAGAGGGCACCTGTGTAGTATAAGGTCCCACTCTTTACGGCTATGAGGTGGTTGGCAGGCCCCAGCTCCCTTCTGCCCCCTGGTTAAAACTCAGTGGAAACCCTTCCAAGGCTCTGGCTTGAGGATCCAGAGGTGAGACTTCGGCACAAAGTCTGGGAAGTGAGAAGGTAAAGGAGAGAGGCAGTGTGTATGGCCTGACCGTTTGTCCATAATAGCAGATGACTTCCACAACTAGCCACAATGTGATTTCAATTAGGAAAATATGCGACACCAAAACAGAGCTGAAGATGATAAATCAGCACAGTCCTATATGGCTGCTACACCGATGACGGTCCACCAGCACTTCATCTGCTGAGAGAAATGCAATCCCCACTTCTTCAAATACAAAGGACGCAGGGACACTGAAGATTTTAGGAACAGCCATCAGACTCTGTCACTATAATTAATCCTTGCACACCTGCTGAGCAATATAGAAGCATCCATTGTGCTGTGTAGATTTTTAGAGTGCAGTCTTGCCAGTTTAGTAACTAGTCAATCAGTGTTGCCTAAGACTTTAAGATAGAGCTATTTCCTTAAATAATCCATCAACTTTTTTTTTTTTCATTTCTAGTATCAACATGCTGATCCTGATTAAGAAACGCTGTTTTGAAATTCTAACGTGGGGCTTCAACGTTTTATCCACTACCTAATGCGTCCAAAGAATTTGTAGGAGGACACCTTTGTCGCTAGTTGAACTGCTACGCTGTTTCCTAACTTGATCAAGTTACACTTCTTCCCAAGTGTCTCTGCACCTTACACTGACCCAGAATCTATGCCCTTCGTAAACACACGAGTCAACCTCGTCTTTTAGGGGAGCCTAGCCCAGCATTGTGAGCGAAAGAGACACTTAACAACTACTGAATGAATGAATGAACAGATGCGTAGTTAAGTTTCCTAGAAAATAAAAGCCAAACAGCATTCGAAAGACTGGAAAGGAAGTTATTTCCCTGGTCGAAATTGTGTTTTGTGAGATCTGGGCAGAGTTAGCTCCCCGCAGCCTATCAGAAGATCCATAGATGCCGGATTCCTTCTCTTCTTCAGAATCCCACATGCTTTGGCCATCAGGAAAACAATGGCAAATTTCATGTCCCTCCCACAACTTGTCAAGTGAGATGACAGGCTCTGAAGGCCAACAGACTGGAGTTGAAGTTGGTTTCTGCCACTTGCTAACCATGTGGCCTTGCTCAGTCTGTCTCCTCCACGTGTGAAGTGAGTGGGTTGCAGCATGACATGAAAATGAAACACCTCCAGTAAGATGGTTCATACCTGGTACACAGCAATAATCAGAGCTTAGTCTCACTGACTTGTCCTACGTGTTAGGCACTTTATGTACATTATTTGAGGTCATCCCCACAGCTGGTAGGAAGGCTCATGTATACAGAGAGAAATAAAAAAGTGGTTATTTGCCAGCTCCAAGTGGTTGAGATTTCCACCCAGACATCTGTCATTGGCTTACAAAGCCTACACTCATCACTGTATCCCAAGCAGCCTCTTTAGAAGGATGTTAGGAGTTGCAAGCAGCTCTCATCCTGATTATATTATTTAAGTATTTTATTTATGAAACAGGAGAGCACCATTTACTCTTATTTGAAAAGGTCACTATAATTGGCCTCATAAAATTTGAGGGGGGGGGGCTGGGAACTTGGGAGATGGCTACAGTTGCCATTCCCCAAAAGTTTGTAAAGATCTCTATGTGACTACACCTCCTTCATGAAGTCCACAAAAACTGCATTTCACAACACACAAATCCGAAGACTGTTTCCCCCCCCCAGAGTACTGTTTTGTAAACTGCCTACTAATTCTATAATCGAAGAATTGATGTCGCCGTGTGACATAAAGCTGATTAGAATCCGCTTAAATCAACAAGGATAACTTTTCCTTGGAGCAACCATATTCAGAACATGACTTGTTTTAAGATCTCATCCAAGAAAAGAAATACCCACAGTGTAAACTGCAGGGCAGTGTCAGCTGGGAAAGCTTAGGGGTGGGGTCCATCACTCTAATATTTGAGGTTCTGGTTCCAGGAAGTCTCGGTTCAGCTGACAGACTGGCCACCCCAATAAAGGGTTGCCTTCCCCTTTCACCCCTGCTTGACAAATGCATATAAAAAAGGGATATCCTGAAAAGTGACATTTTTTAGAGACATTACTGTTCACTGGCTTTAAGGATTGCTTGGTGGGAGACACGCCAAAGCCCTTTAACTCCACCTGCAGGCTCTGAAGGCGGGACCCATCAATTGTCCCATTCCATAAAGATGTCTGAGCTGTCTCTCGAACTAATTTATGCTTCTGTTTTTATTTGGCAATTTACCTTGCTGGTTTAACAACCCAAACAAACAAAAGTGGCTTCTCTGGAAAGCCTTCACTCTCCTTATTTTATACTATGTCTTAAAGTTTGTGTCACCGAACTCAATAGTTTGTTAGTCTTCATCAAATGATCGAATGATTTCTTAATTTTGAACATGAGGTGGTGGGAGTATTTCCTGTTTTCATTAAAAGGTCAGTGAGATTCTGTTTGAGTGTTCTTTTGGCTGTGAAATATGAAATTTGAAAACATTAATGCTAGGCATGAAGATTCAACAGATTCGGGTTTCTAAAAATAAATGTTATTAACTAAAAATGATGAAAAGGTCAAGATTATGGTATGGTTTTCAAATACAGAAATAAGTTTTTGACTGGTTTCTAAGCATTGAAGTTCCATTTTCATTATATTTATGATGACCCCTCCCTCACCCTTATGTACTAACTTTACAGTATTATTTATCTACTTATGTGTAGGCCCAGCTAGGTAGGCCAGAGAGGTAAAAAGTATTGCAAAACATTTCTGAATTGTAATCTTGTGATTTGCATCTGATGTGGTTAAAAATGTGAGGAAATTAAGCAATGATTTATAATTCTTGTTTTGCCTCTGCAGTATGGATTTATTGCAGGATGGTTGTCCCTTCCTAGGTTATAAAGGAAAAAGTGAGTAGATGTTGTTAAACTACTGCAAACATTAGGACAGATAGACTCTGAGGTTTATCTCTGAGGTATTTTCTTTTATTGAGCTATGGAAAAGTGATGTCAGATGTCATTGGTTAGACTTAAAATGCTTACCTCCATATCCTCAGGCTAAACACAGTGAAGTATCTGTCAGTCTTTGGGGATAAAAGGAGGTTTCTTTATTTCTTCCCCCAGTCTGACTGAAATTGTGAAGAAGGACAGACTTCTAAGCCTAAAAGACATACAAAGCAAAATAATGGGCCAGGTCTTCTGAGATTCTGGAAACCCGGTTTGGGATAACTAGGATTGTGGAACCTGGACCCTTGCCTTTTTTTATGTGTGTGTGTGTGAGGGTGTGTGTGTGGGGGGTGTGGGGGTTCCCTCCTTTTCCCTACTTGTCTTCCTGGGTACCTTGGGAGTTGTGCATCCTTGGACACAGTTGACTGGTCCAATGAGGGACCCCTGACTTTGGCTGAGCCAATGAGTAGTCTCTCTTAAGATTTTTTTCAAACTGATACCAATGAAAAACACCATTTGTTTCCAGGAGTAGAATGTAAACAGTGCACCACACGCAGGCTGTTAGTGGCTGGGATGGATAGATTGTTAAGGTGGCCCCCATGGCTAGATCTGGTATTCACGTGTTTGCATAGCTCCTACCTTTGAGTGTGGATGGGGACTTGACACTGGGTACATGTGACATAGGCTATGGGTGGTGCTCTTGTGATCACATTAATTATACATATATTAGAGCCCATTTTGGGCTGATGTTTTAGAGCAGGGGTGTCCAACCTTGTGGCTTCCCTGGGCCACATGGGAAGAAGAAGACTTGTCCCAGGACACACATAAAATAAACACTCACACTAATGATAGCTGATGAGCTAAAACAAGAAAATCATAAACAAATGTCATAAGGTCTTAAGAAAGTTTACAGATGTGTGTTGGACCGCATTCCAAGCTGTCCTGGGTCATGATTCAGGCCACACTTTGCTTCTAGTATGGTAATTTCTGTCAAATAACATGATGGTGTATCCTCTCCACCTTATACACCGGATCCGGCACCGGGCAACTTCTGGCTCTTCCCCAAAGTCAAGATGACCATGAGAGGTAAACACTGTGAATCAATTCAGGACATTGGGGCAACCACGACAGTGCAACTAAAGACACGCATGAGAGAGGCTGTCCAGAACCGCCCCAGAAAGGGCCAAGAACAATGGGGTATGTGTGTTCAAAGTGAGGGGGAGTATTTTGAGGAAGACTAATGGCAATGGGTCTTTCACTACAATAATTAAAAAAAAAATTTAAACATCCACTGTATTTTTTACCACATCTTGTATATATACACACATATACATATATACATAAAAACAATGTTTATATATTTTATATATACACACACACGCAAGGTTGAGAAGGCATATGTAATGTTTTACTTTTTAAACTAATGTTTTAATGTTGAGCATATAGTAAATTTAAAAGTATAACCATATCCAGAGCATTGGCTGTATATATATTTGATTTAATTTTATAGCATTTGATTTCATTCATTTTGGTAAATGACCTGTAAAAAATTCATGGAAGGCCTGTAGCTACTTTCCTTTCCCTTCCACCAGATATTTCATATATTTTCTACAATTTTAGTTTAAACACAAGTCACCTCAATTTCAAGTTTATTGTGTTCTTACCAGTGAATGAGTAGCAATAGTTGTATGGTTAAAAAATTCCTGTCTTTCCCAGTCTCCTCAAACACAGTGGATGATACTGTGAAACAGTAAGTCATGATACCTGCACAAGCCATGAGAATTCAAGGTGAATCTCCGAAATGACTTAATAACCTGATAGGTGTGTAGTTCATGTTCTGCTTGTTACGGTACTCTTTTTATTCCTGGGCTTACTAATATCTACTCATTTGGCCCTTTCTTTTCTTTCTTCTGCTCAGAATGATAGATGTTGGTGACTCACAATATATCAGTGTTATTACAGAAAGACAAATCAGGTGGAAAACAAAGAAACAAATACCCGTATTTTCCGGCGTATAAGACGACCGGGCGTATAAGACGATCCCCTAATTTTACAGTTAAAACATAGGTTTAGGCCTATATTCGCTGTATAAAACTATAGCCTCGGAAGTGGGGGGTAGTCTTATACAGCGAATATAGGCCTAAACCTATGTTTTAACTGTAAAATTAGGGGATCGTCTTATACGCCCGGTCGTCTTATACGTCGGAAAATACGGTAAGCAAATCCTCATCCCTAACTGTGTTGCACCAAGCGCAGGGAACATAAGACGGGGCAGAGGCAGGAGAGGGAAAGCCACTCAAGTATGTTCTTTGTTTGCTCACCTTTCTGTTGTGAGGTTTGGCCTTATAGGCAATGAGAAAGAGACAGATTGTGGAAGATCCTCACCACTTACTCATGTATCGATTCCTTCGAAGATTGTTTACTTACAGAGTAAACACAGATCTGTAAACCACATATTTAATAAGTACTAGTTGGTGATCAACACACAGGAGTTTGGACATGTGTAAAATGGAAATTTGTGAATACATGGAGATGTTTCTGGGTGGTTCTTTTTCTTTCTTCATTCAATACCTCTCCCCTCTGCATGGTGCCAGGCAAATCTGTATCATGCAATCAATCAGCGAGAGCAAACGATGCTTTGAATCCTAATAACATGCATTATTCCTACCAGATAGTTGCAGATAGCTTTTATTCCCACTTTATAGCCATAGAGGCAAACATATAACATCACAGAAAGGTTGAGGAATGTCACTCTAGCTATTCCCTGAGGCCCATCTTGGTGAACACTCTCAGAACAAAAGCTCCCAGGAGCATATAAGCTTGGAAAATGCCCCTCATTCAATTAAATAATAAACATTACCCTATGAGAAAAAGCTCTGAGAAGCTCTAATAAATAAAACGACATGGAGGGAAGGGCAGAGAGAGAAGGTGTGAAACAAACAAAGCTGCATCAGGACGACATGACCAAACTGAAAGTAAGCCAAGGTCGATATTTTTTCCAGCCCTCTCCTCAGATTCTTTGGCTCCCACCTGCAAACGTGCCCCCTCCCCATACCAGCCCCGAAGCTGTCCTCTGGACAGCAGTATGAGAAGCCAGGCCTAGGTTCATTCATACACAACAGTGAATATCCGACGGGCACTGTGGCAGTTACTTGAAATTTGATGTTGAGCTGGAACAATGGCTCCTGTCTGTCCTCTATGAGAAGAGATTAGTAGAGAAATGCACAAGTTGTTGCAATGAAATATGATGCAGGTGACAATTGGGGAAAAGCAAAAGAGGTTAATAGAGTCCGTCCATGGTGAGTGACAGATGACAGGTGGGGAGGGGCCGTGGAAGACTTCTTGGAGGAGGAGGCATGTAAGCTAAAAGCCGGGTGGCAGGTTTCTGTTGGTCAGGTGAAAAGAAACACAGAGGTGATGTGCCTGTTACAAAATGATTTCACTGCCAGACAGAAAACCTAGACCAGGGCTGTTCAACCTTGTGGCTTCCCTGGGCCATGTTGGAAGAAGAATGGTCTTGGGCCACACATAAAATACACTCGCACTATGATAGCTGATGAACTTTAAAATAAAGTCACAAGAAAATCTCATGTTGTAAGAATGCGCGTTGGCCACATTAAAAGCTGCTCTGGGCCGCAGGTTGTACGTGCCTGCTCCAGAGGGAGGTTCTATGAATGTGGGTGGAGTTGCCCCCGAATGTGTTGCCTGGTAGGCCTGAGACATTGGCCGGGGACACATTTTGGAGGGCCTAGAAGAATCTTATTTTTTTCCCTCTTTTAGTGAGAATGATTTTTCCTTGAGTTATCGGTTTGTTTTTTCCTACAGTCTAGGACCATGCGCATGCATAATTAATGGGCCTAGTAACTTCCAATAGGACAGAATCAGGCACATTCAATATTTGCAAGGACAATATCAGCCCCCAGAAGACTTAATACTGACTGATTCTACTGAGTGGGAGGGTGCATCAAGGAGGGATTTATGTCTTCCATGTCACGCTAAGATTTTACAAAACTTTTATTTAGTATCTTTCCCTTTAAGCAAACTGGTAGGTTCCAGCATTATCAAATATCAAAGCCCAGATTTGGGCACAACTTCAGCTGGATTGAAGATACTGAATGATTATTCATTTCACAGCAGTGTCTCAGTGAGGACATATTGTAATATCTCACGAGTTTTGTTTTTTTTTTTCAATTCAATTTTAAGTGAATGCTGAAATCTGGGTGCCAACACACTCTCCATGGTTTCAATTTGAACAATACATTTTGTATTGTGCAATGGAGAGCCGGCTGTAAATGCAATGAATATGTGTTTATGATGTCTTGGTGGTAATTGGGTTTAGCCAGGCAATTGCCAAGTGCAGCTTTCTTCAAATGACTTATTAGAAATGTGAAAGGACAAGCTTCCTCACTTCAAGCCCAGCTATGGTATTACAAATAAATTGCAGCGGAGATTTAAGACTGAGTATAAAAGACCCTGGTCCCAGATGCACGGACATAACTTATAATTACTACACTATGTAAAGTATGCTATGACTATTTGACTTACATTTGCTATAATTACGGGGTATTATTCTTCAGGTAGCTAGTAATAAATGATCATTAACAGACGATGTCCTGTGTAATTCTGATATATGATAACCAGCCCAAATGTATTTTCCCTCTGGAGGTAACATGGTTAGCTTATAATAACAATTTAGGAATTGGGGGTTGGGGAGGGTTACTTTAGGGGGCATTGGAACCTGCTTCCCGAAGGATCCCAGAAAATGCTTTGCTGCTTCTATAAAATTCCCCCCGTTTATTTATTTTTCTGGAACATGTTTGTTTTGAACTAGTCTGTGGTTTTCTAGTTAAGAATCGTGATCCATCAGTGCCTGCTTTGCTTTAGCTGTGGTTCAACTGGTTTTTTATGGCTTTGAGAAGACATTCACAGGATGAAACACAATTGTCTTTAAGTAGAGACTTCACCCATGACAACTAGGATGCTTTTTTCCCCCAGTGACTGAATTTTCACCTTCAAAACTCAGAGGTCACACAGAGGTAATGTTTTCCTTAAAACATACCTACTAAAGTGACCTAAGCCTTAACATAAACACAATCTTTTAAAATGCAGACACCGGAAAAATCCAGGATTTCAATCCTGGCTCCAATGTTTGAATATGAAAAGGAGAACAAGGCATAACAAAATTCCTGTTGAAGCAAGACTTCTAACTCCGATTTTAAAGAAGTAGGTTGATTTAATCACATCCTCCAATGCATCCTTAGTTTAAAGTTGTTTTCTTTTGTCGGGGAGAAAAAAAATCACTCGTCAATGATAAATACTAACTCTTATCAATGACCAGCTCCTTCCATACAGTCCTACATGATGTATTTCTACTGTGTGACTATTAGGTCATTAAACAGGGGGAAAAAATCCCAACCTTTGGTGGCCTAACCTTTTCCCAACAATATTATCACAGTGGCAATGCAAACATTTCTTCCACGTTTTTGACAATTTGACCCACTTATAGAAGTTAAAAGGTACAGGTTGTTCTAACATATGATTAAAGCAAATAAGGAGAGAGAATAAAAATGAATGTTTATGGAATACCTACTATGTGTTGAGCATGTTTATAGAAATATCTCAGCTATTAGTCACTTCGTATTTAAGAAGAAGGTTTCGAAAGCCTGCACTGTTTTCTCAGTCCTATTTCTTATGTGACTTGTGGTTTCCTGAACTGTGCAAGGTTCTCACAGTCCACCTTGTAAATCTGCTGAAGGGCTATATTTGCCTCGCGACTGGAACTGCCCAGACATGATGGACGTGGAGCCATAAACGCTGGATGGCCTGAGTCACTCAGGTTATCTGAGAGGCAGGACCTGTGTGTGCTTCCGGTTTCTCAATAGGAGACCAAATGACCACGGCATAGAACGAACTGGATATTCTCCTCTAAAGTAATTCTGCTGTCTTGTTAGGACATGGGCTTTAGTTCCCCAAATCTGAAGCTACTAGGGAGAGAGCACCAATGAGTAGACATATCACAATTACTTATTCTGATAGCGCTGGACACATGGGCAGCTAATCATGTGGTGGTGGGGGGTGGGGGGGGGTGCCTCAATTCTTGTTCTTATTGTATTTCAAAAATTATATATTTGTGTGTGTGGTTATAAAAATAAAATATTCACACTTTAGAAAACATAAAGACGTACACATAAGAAAATAAAAATGGAACATAATTCTTTCATCAGGAAATAACTACACTTGGGAGTAGTCATAAATCTTTATTTAAAATTAAAATATGATCATCTATACTCATATTTTATTTCGAAGATTGGGATCCTAATGTGAGCTGGACCACTTAAACACTTACTTTGCCTGAGTCTCTCTCAGATTTTTACTCTTATTGCATTTAGAGAAGCTCAAAATTTGACCTGGAACTTCACATACTGTGAACATTTTCCATTCCCCTTAAATATACATGAAAACATGACTTCTCGGGCTGTTTAGTGTTAGTCCTACGAACATCATACAGTTTATTTAAACATTTATTTGAATATCCCCTGGCCATTGGATATATAGTTGGAAACCAATTTTTTTTGTTGCTGTTGTAAGTCATGCTTCATAGGAAACTCTTGGAAACTCCGAGAGGACTTCCTGGTCTGGTTCGCTGCTATGTCACAGCATCCAGCCACTGGCCAGCATGGAGTCAGGGCTCAGTAAAAACGTTTTGAACTAGTTATGACTCTATTTTTTCAACCTCTTTTTATTTCCTTGGGAAAGACTTCTAGACATGGAATTACCAGGTCAAAGTTAATGAACTTGAAGGAGGCTCCCTAGAGGGAACTGCGTTTCCCATGGGAAAACATGGCTGCTTCTTACGGAAGCTGCTCATGAATGGAAGTCTGGGGACATTGTACACTATTGCCATGGCCTCAAGATGCTCTGTGCTACACTGAATACCCTTCCCGTCCTCTCCTTCTACCTGCCACGCAGAACCCAACTCTATCCCATCTTCCTTTTTAAAGAACGTCGTTCAATGATGTCCAAATGATTTCTGCTCTTGAACTTTTCACAATTCTTTGTAATAGTAATATCGTTCAATATATAATTCAGTTTTGCTCTATTTTTCTCTGTGGCTGTGTGTGTGTGTCAGCACGTCACATGACAATGTCTTAGTTCTTCAATTACATTATAGACTCATTGAAGACAGAAAACTATAGTGATGAAGAACACCAGGGAAATGGCTGTAACACTTAATGGCTAGCGACTGGGCAAGTGACTGAACTGTCCGTTTTCTCGTTTTTCAGAGGGACCAGTGATACCTCCTTCTCATGGGTGTTGTAAACATTAAATGAGGAAATGCACATAAAATGCTTAGCACAGAACCTGGCATATATTCAGTGCTCAGTAAATTGGGTTCTGTTACAATAGGAGTTGTCTTGAAGCCAACAGACATAATTTTGGAGATCATTGCTCTGCTCAATGACATGAAAATACGACCTACAATCAGTGTTTAGTGCCCTTCAGGAACAAATGACAGGTAATGTTTCCTGGGCTCTCTATTCTTACCTCTTAGATGTGTACTACTAGCACAGACCCACTAATTTATGGTTCTTCTAAGTGCCTCAGTAGTCATGCAGAGTTGGAAAAATGGGAAGATAGGAGGGTGCTTTAAAGTTAAATTCTCAGAGCATCTCTGAATGCTCCTACCTGGAAACACAGCTGAATGGAGACCCGAGACCTCTCTTTCCTGGGGGAAAATCATCTTGTTGACATTTCTCCTGGTACTGAAACAGACACTGGTAATGCCCATGTTTACTTACTGGTGATATTTATTGCTTAAACCTATTTGCCAAGATCCCTTCTGAGGACGTGTGTAGAGAAGACTGATTAGGCGTCCAAATCCTGTTTCCCACTCTGCAATTGCTGTCCAAGGACACTGTTACCTCTAAAGAGCCAGGCCCACTTTATGAGATCACTCAAGGGGATTGCCGCTGGCCTTCAATTCCCACCCCAGCTCCAGAGAGCCCCACACGTGACCTGGGAAGCCGCTGAGCCTTCTGGGGAAAGAGACCCATTTTTTCCTGGTCCCCTGGATGTCTGGGAGGTAGAATGGCTTTTCTGACAAAATAAAACAAAGGGTAGTTTGGAAATCTTCAAAATTGTATTTTAACCACCAGAAAACTAATTTTCGGCAAAGACAACTGAAAAGCTTTGACACCAAACATAATAGAAACAAGGAGTGGAAAAATGAGTTAAGTATCTATAGGTAACTTTTTAAAATTAGGGCTGACATAGATAAGTACATATTCAGACATCAAACCTTGGATTTCATGTTTTTATATTTTCCTTTCTGGAGTAAGAACAAAAAGCTTCAACCGAAAAAGATTCCAATAGCCTCGACTTTCCCTATTAGCTTCAAGGAATGGTTTTCCATAGCAAATGCATGAAGGCACAGAAGCTGTATGGATGTGTCCTGTTTTCATATAAGGGAGCAACTGCTAAAACCTCTAAGACTTCCTGATTGAGCGACTTAGGGGTCACCAAAAATTTACTGGAGAAAACCCAAGTGGATCTTTGAGGTGTGGTATTAGGAGTGATAACGTCCCTCTAGCAATGCCCCTACTTCGCCCATTTCACTTCTTTTTATTTTGTCTTCTACAAAAAGTAGCATCATCAAGGCAAACACACTTTTGTTAGAAACAGAGGGGACACTGTGTTGAGACTTTAGCCTTAGGGAGTAGAATGCAGAATGCCAGGCAACATTTTAAGTGCTCTCTCTCTCTCTCTCTCTATCTATCTATCTATCTATCTATCTATCTATCTATATATATACACACACACATATACATATATAATTTTAAATTGATAGGCTGGTGACTGTTGACAAAAGGTTGTTTTCCTGAAGAAAGAATCTCAGAAGAAAAAAATAACACATCAAGGCAAGAGGACAGCTACACCAATCAGTCTTGAGACTTTTGCTACCCAGTCAGGTCAAAAAGGGAACTGTGCCCGAAGGGAGAACTAAGACCCGTGGGGAAAAAAACTTGGAGAGTTACATACGCTGAAATTATCCGGGACTGTGCATATTTGCTGATCTGGTTATCAAGAGCCTTTTAAAAAATTATTATCATTACTTATCAAGAGCTTTTTAAAAACAGTAATGGGAAGATTACCGGGAGGATCCAAGATGGCGGCATGAGAGGAGAGCGCCGATAACCGCCTGGGAAGGGCCTTGTGAACAGAGGGGAATCCACAGGGGAAACCCTGAGAAGAAACCTCAACTAAGAGAGCCACACAACACAGAACAACACCCAAAGGTTAGAGAAAAAAGGGGAGAGCGGGAGAGGGAAAGGGAAGCAGCGGCTCGGGGACAGAGACTCGGAGCACGGCCTGGGGCTGGCAAAAACAAAGGGGGATTGGGGGACTACGGTC
This sequence comes from Craseonycteris thonglongyai, assembly GCA_004027555.1. Taxonomy (NCBI): domain Eukaryota; kingdom Metazoa; phylum Chordata; class Mammalia; order Chiroptera; family Craseonycteridae; genus Craseonycteris; species Craseonycteris thonglongyai. The sequence goes on from PVKE010012208.1 coordinate 37,381, forward strand.
ACAGTGGAGCTGGATCGAGGGCGGGCTGGAAGCCGAGACCTAGGGAGCGTGGAAGCCCCACAAGACTGTGGACAATTTAACATCTGAACTCAAGGGACAGCACACAGTGCCCTAATCAGATCACAGAGCCTAAAGTGGAACAGGGACTGTGGAGCAGGGCGGCTGCACTTCCCAGCGGGCGGGGTGAGAGCGGGGCACCAGCCCACAGCAGCTCAGCACCCCTGATTTACGGAGGAGATTGACTGTGAGGGAGCGCCTTCTGAGGACAGGGCTCTTGGAGTGAGGGCTGGGGCTTGAGTGGGCATAGCTGCATTGGATGTGCTTGGAGTGAATCCGGTGTCCTCACCAGAGCCGGGAGCGTAGAGCGGCTGCCGCCCGAGCTACGGCCTGTGCGCACAGGGCTTTCGGCGCCCCGCCCACCGGGCCGCAGCGACACCGCTGCCTGCTTGCCAGCACGCAATTGGGCTTTTGGTGCCCCGCTCACCAGGCGGCTGCGGCAACTCTGCCTGTGCGGAAGTGTGAGGCTGGGCTTTCAGCACCCTCCCCACTGGGCCGCTGTGCATCGCTGCATGCGCGCACCGGGCTTTCGGTGCCCCACCCACCGGGCCGCCCCGCAGTGCCGCTGCCTGCTCGCCGGTGCACTACAGGGCTTTTGGCACCCTGCTCGCCAGGCCGCCGCAGCACCGCTGCCTGTGCGCAGGACCGGCTTTCGGCGCCCTGCCCACCGGGCCACAGCAGCGCTGCTGCCTGCTCACGAGTGCACAGCTGGGCTTTTGGCGTCCCGCCCACCGGGCCTCTAGGGCACGGCGGACCGCGCGCACAACTGGGCTGCCTGCCAGGTCTCCACGGTGTCATTGCCTGTGTGTGGGACTGTGTGGCCGACCAGGGCCTCTACCAAGCCCCAGCCCATCCAAGTGCTGCCCGTGGGCGTGCCTTACAGATACAATTGAAGGAGGGGCAGCCAGGAGGAGGAAAGACCAGAGCTCCTGCGCCCCGCCCCCACTGCACCACCAGCCCTCCTGCTGAAAGAGGAATCTGCTATTGTGTCTCAGGCCCACCCTAGCTCCTACTCACATGCCCCCACCCCTGGCCACACCTTTACTACCCTGCTATCTAACAGCTAAGACAGCAACCTGAAGTGCCCCAGGGCACAGAAGCTGTCTGCTTCCCCCAGCCCTCTCCCAAAATCTCCTTCTCCCACAACTGAGTCCAAAAGAAAAAATAAAGAGAAGCCCATCTGATAGGCAAACCCCCAGAGGGAAAACAGACTCATGCGTAAAGCAAAAAGAACCACATCAAACACAATGCACACCTCAGAATCCAAAGCCCCTCCAGAAGATCAGGGGCAGTCTTTAGTAAAGGACC
>PVKE010012209.1:0-11932 GCA_004027555.1 Craseonycteris thonglongyai
TCTAATTGTTACCAACCAATGTCACCCCATTACATTTAACAATAAAATATAATAATATTTTTTAAAAAAAAACAAAACTCTAAACAAAAACACAAACAAAAAAAATCTTTAAAAAAGAAAACTTAAAATTTAACATTCCATCAGATGTCAATTGTCAAAATTTTATTTGAAATACCACATAGTCTATACTCAATTCAAATTCTCTTTAGACATGAATTCTCCTGTAAAACTGCAATAATCAAAGCACACAAGTACACAGCTCCAATTAACAGAATCTTGGTGCCTAGAATTAGCTTTAAGGTAAAAGATGTATTAAGGTCAGAATTAGTAAGCGTTTGATCTTATGGGTAACTATGGCTTGATGCAAGCTAGGCTAAAAATTTCAAAGGGACTGCCAAATGTGTGGCTTAATAATTCAATGCCCCTTGAAATTTATAGTACCTTATTTCTGTAGATTCATTAATGCTAAAATGATTTCAATAAACTGACAGATTTTATTTGTAATTTCACTTAAACAGCAGAGCAATATTTCAAAATCACTATAGCTGATAATGTTAACATATATAAATCTCTTGGTTATGGGGTGGTTCTTTTCCTCTTCAGAGTGGTAGGTTGTTTAATACAACAATTTTTCTTTAACTGTTCACTAATGAGACTGTAATAGCCATCATAACCCTACTGGGAATATAGACTTGTAAATATAATATGCATAAGGACAGGTTTCACTGTATTTATGATTCTAGGATACACTTTGTTCTGCATGAACATACCAACAACCAAATGATTTCTTCTGTAAGATATAAACCAGGTATTTTCAGAAATGTGCAAACAGAAGAACTAAATGAGCAATGAATAGGATACGTATTCCCTTTTAAACCCTAAAAAGAAGCTATTTAAAGTTTTTAATGTTTGAAATAGAAACATAACTGTCAGCCTCAGTCTGAGTTCTAATGTAGCACTATACAAAATTACATACCCCACTTCAAATATTGATGGTATACAAAAGAAATTTACAGAAAGACATTTCAATGTGTTGTTGGCTGACACCACTACCTTCAAAGTTAACTTAGATGAGGGTATAAAGGTTTCTAGAAATATACTTTAAATAGTATCTTCCAGTAATATGTATTTTAGTTGATGAATTACATTTGGCAATTACTGTGCTTTGAGACTTCAGATACTTTCCTGCTACTAAATATGGTAGGTATCATTTATTATTCAGCAGGTAGTTTACCAAAAGTTCCAGTTTCCTATTCTTAGATTGTAATCTTTACCAAAGTCCGAATGAAATGTAAAGTAAAAATAGTACCTTTCATGATGTCCCAAATCTGACAGAAATTCATCTGCATGTCTTTGGAGTTCATTTCCTTCTAAATTCTTTAATTTCTTCAATTCACTTTGTAGAAAAAACCAGAGCTCTTTAGCTCCATTTTCAATCCTCCTTCTTAGGATTTCATGATCCTTCCCCAAATCTGCAGTCAAAGAATAGAGAGTATCTGCATTTCCAATATTCTGATGAAAGGAAATTATAAATTATTTGTGCTACCATAAACATACTAAGGAGAACAAACACTGTACAATCACCTACCATTTCTAGTTTGTTTCTTATAATTTTCAATCTGTTCTTTGGCCTTCACAAGCTGCTCTTCTAAAGCACGAACCCTTCCAGAAGCCGGCCCCTGATCAATGGGGCCTTCTGGTATCCTGTAGTTCAGGGAAGAAAATATAAACACTTAGCTTATAAATTATGCAACAAAATACATGCTTACTAAAGTTACATGATAAAACATATCTATTGGTAACTCTATAAGTCACTGAACCATAAAATATATTAAAAGTATGAAATGAAATTTTCTTTCCAAAGGCATAAAATAAAGCATAAACACTGAAATGACACTAAACAAAAAAAGAAAAAAATAATCTAGTTCAGAGATTTATGATCTTGAAATTAAGAAGACTTTAGAACTGTCTCCTAACACCTCTCATCATATTACTTAGAAAAACAACCATCAGTGGCAACTTTTCATTAATGTTGGGAATAATAAAGGTGAAAGAGAGGGTGATGAAAAGGCTTAAAGGAAATAAGAAAGAACATATCTCAACATGTGTCTGTTTAGGGGAAGCCGGGATGGCTCGGTGGGTTAAGCACTTACTTTGCAGCCCTGGGGACTAAGGATCAAGTCCCAGCCCCAGCCCATGCAGACCCATATGCTGAACTGGGGAGTGCCCCCAGTTTGGTTCTCACCAGGAAGAGACCTCAGCCCAGCTCCTGCCCTGTGCAGCCCCGGGCCCACTTGTGGAATGAAACTATGTGGAAAAACCAATGATGTGCACCTATGGAGACTGTTCTGGCCCTTCCTATTCTCTCTGTCTCTGTATCTCTCTCTCTCTCTCCCTCTGTCTGTCAAAAACAATAAAAATAAGTCTAAAAAAACAAAAACAAAATGTGTCTGTTTAAATATCAAATACAAATTATTTCTAAATTAAGCATCATATCAGGCTATGCAAATCTGTGCTCCAATTCATAAACTCATGACCTTAGATTACTAAGCATTGGTTTTACAGGGAAGGGAAAGACAAGAGTAGAAGATGAAGTATATCAGAAAAAAAGCTGAAGATTAATGTCCTGTTTGTTTCTACCAGAAATAAAATATATCAGTCAACAATATAAAATATTGGAATACAGCAGAGAAGCTCCAGGATCTCTTGTTTATAATATCTATCTGTAAAACTTCTTTCCCAAACTGTACTGGTTTCTAACATGCTTTGCTTTTATGTGAATGTGACTTCTGCCAGTCTTTTGTACTCCATTTTGGACATGAAAGATACCTACATCCCAATCATGGAACCTGTAAATGCTTCTTTATATGACAAAAGAAACTTTAAATGTGTGATTAAGCTAAGGATCTTGAGGTGAGGAGGCAGTCTTGTATATCCAGGTCAGCCAAAACTGAAGTCACAGGTGTCCTTATAAGAGGGAGGCAGAAGGAAATTTTACTACAAAAGAGAAAGTGATGTAGCTATTAGCTTTGAAGATGGAGGAAGGGGTAAGGAGCAACCAATGCAGGGAATGTATCATCAGAAGCTGGGAAAGGCAAGGAAACAAATTCTCCCCCAGTTTCCCTGAAGAGAATGTGGCCCTGCTAACACACTGGTTTTGACCCAGTGAAACTCATTTCAGACTTCTGCCCTTCCAAAATGTAAGAGAATAAATTTCCATTGTTTTAAACCACAAAATATGTGGTACCTGTTACAGCAGCAATAGGAAACTAATACACATACAGAAATTATTGTGAAGATTAAATAATAGCTAATTTTTCTTTCAAAATCTATTTAAATGAGAAAATGTCCATAGTAGTAGTTAGCTATCAATAAACTTTATCAGAACTCCTGTACCTGGGCCCAGTCATTTTAGAGATGAGCTATAATATCAAAATGTCTGGAATATTTATTTTAACCATCACAATTATTTTAAGAAAACTTAACATTTAAATTACACATGGGGGATGACGGGATGGCTCAGCAGGTTGAGCACTCATTTTTGTAGCCCTGAGGTCCAAGAATTGAATCCCAGCCCCAGACCATGTGGACCCATTTGCTGAACTGGGGTGCGCCCTCAGTTCAGTTCTTACCAGGGCAAGCTCCATGTGGGAGGCCCCCGGGCTGGTTCCTGCCCTGAGCAGCATGGCGCCCACCTATGGAATGAAACTATGAAGAAAACCAATGATATGCAACTATGGCGACTGCTCTGGGCCCTCCCCCTTCTCTCTGTCTTTCTATCAAAAACAATAAAAATAAATCATAAACAGAATTATACATGGCAGAACTTCAATCCAGATGTCAACTTAGCCCTTTGATGCACTCTAATATAGATTTTTTTAATATAATACTTTTACTAACGTTTTTATAATAGATAAAGCCAAATGAACTATTTTTGCCTACACCATTTCAGAATACATCATTAGTAAAGGAGCTCTTGTTATAACTATTCCAGAGTAAATAAGGTACTCTGTAATTTTGTGTGAAATTGTATGCATTAACATTGAACAGAAGCATGAAAAATAACCATGCTCCAATCATGAGTGTCCCAGGACACAGAATTTGAATTAAAAAGGCTTCATTTTTATACACACAAAGTGAATAATGATAAAATAAATAAGAGTTGTTAGGTGCACAATTACCCAATTTATGAGCACAAATGTGTATACATTCATAAATGAAGCATTTCCTGATATATAGTTTTAATACTTGGCTCTTAAGCTCTTTCTGAATTAGATGGCTAGTGGCTTAGAAATTATTTGAAAACATAATAAAACTATTATCTCTTGGAATTTATTTTGGCAACAATATGCCACAGGACAAGGACATCCTTTTCCAGAACACACTTTAGTGATACAAAAATGTCAAGCAACAGAAAGATATGTCTTAAGTTCTCCTTTATTTCATTTTTGTATATGTTGATGGAATGACATTAGGGGGAAAACAGGCATGAAGAAATATCATAACATCTTTTCAGCAGATTTCCATTAAGTATTAAACACACTCCCAAATAAAAAAAATGTATTAGTGATTTATATTACATTATTATGTATAATAATTTAATTCAACTGTGGGTAAACTGTAGTTAAAAGAAGTAATGGAGAAGCTAATGAAAGAAAAGCACACAGTAAGGACCACTCTTTCCAAACCCCATCCAGAAGAGTTAATCTGTAAGAGCAGCCTTTTTATCTGAATATTTCGGAAATGTAATGTTTTTGTTTTTTAAATCATAATCACTATATAAAACATATACAGGACATCTTGGAGATAAGATGAAATAGAGATCAGATATACCATTATTCCTAAAACAACTGAAAATCTAGACAAAAATGTATGAAACCACGATTTAATAAAACTAGAATCAAGAGAGTTACTTACATCAGAAAGGTGGAAAAATAGGTGGTTCCCAAACTTTTGGTCCCCCTCAGAGGAAGGGCAACTAGCAACTATCCAAGATACGTTTATAAAAGTTCCAGGACACAGAGTTAAGACTGAAGCATGCCCTTGGACTACAAAAACCGAGAAAACCCACATTAGAAGAGCAGAAGAGCAGTGTCACTTTGCTCACATTGTTCCTCCTCCAGGTCATCATAGTGCTGCATGGAGGAGTATCTAAGGGCCTACAGTAAGCTTGTCCAACCTGCAGCCAGTGGACTGCACACGGCCCAAGACCACTTTGAATGCAGCTCAACATAAATTTGTAAACTTTCTTAAAACATTATGAAATATTTTTTGAGATTTTTTTTTTAACCTCATCAGCTATCATTAGTGTTAGTGTATTTTATGTGGGGCCCAAGACAATTCTTCCAGTGTAGCCCAGAGAAGCCAAAAGGTTGGATATCCCTGGCCTACACTTTCTCCAGTGGGGAAAAGAGAGTGCAAGGTGGATATCAAGCTTCCCCAGCATTCTGGATGCTTCTTGGATGCCCCACTTAATTACTGCCTCATGTAATTACTGGGAAAGTCAGCTAGGGATAGAGCAGGGGCAAGGGGCTCACAGAAACAAGTGCACAGATCTTGAAAGACTGTGTTTCCGCCAATGATGGGACCTCTATGAATATCCCAATCAGTTCTGATCATTTGCAGAGCTGAGCTAGTGACCTCAGTTGGCTAGGGAGTTTTGTTGGCAGTTCTACCCTGTTTGGATACCCAGCCAGAGGGCAATCTTGGTGAAGGAGCTCATTCTAGAGCCCTACCTAGACATAAAAGCAAAGCAACAGGGCCTACTCAATTCAATTGCTGAGCACAGCCTCCCCACAGCCTGGCTAGAGGAGGAAGTCTGGCCTGAGATGCAGGGTAGCCATGCAGTACATCCTACAACCCAATAAGCAGGAAACCAGAGTCACTGTCCACAACTTCTGAGCATAGCATTCAACCCACCCAAAGGAGAAGGCTGGCCAAAGATTCCAAGCAGCCATACAGCATATCCTATAGCCTGCCTGAGCAGGAAAGCAAGGCAATAGTCCCACACAACCGCTAAGCATAGTCTCCAACTTCATCTAACCTGGAAGTCTGTCCAGGATCCCAAGGTAGCCAGACCACATCCTACAGCCCCTTTCAGGTAGGAAGCTAAGCCACCAATACCACTCTACTATTGAGCATAGCCTCCAGCCTTGCCTCACCAGGTTGCCCAACCAGAGATCCTGGACAGCTCTGGAGCCCACAGTAGCCCTGCTCAGGCAGAGAGCCCAGCCAGCAGCTGCGCCCAACTGTAGAGCATGGCCACTGGCTCTACCTGACCAGGGAGTCCAAAGAGTGACTAAGCCCAGCCTATAGTACTGCCTAAAATGGAGCCCAGCCTACAGCCTGTCCAGCAGCACAGCACAGCTTATAGCCTCATCCAATTGCAGAGCATTATCTGTAGACTAACCCAGGCAGAGCACCCAGCCAGTCACCCCACCTGATCTTAATGCATAGCCTATTGCTCCACCTGACCAGTGACCCAAGAAAGCAACCCAGCCCAACTATAAAGCACAACCTCCAATCCACCCAATTATGGGGTACAGCTGGATGCCCTGACTGACCAGGAAGTCCAGCAAGAGACAGTGTCAAATAGCAGAGCATAGCCAGTAGCCTGCCCAACTGCAGAGCCCAGCCTGAAGCTCTGCCCAACTTTGGGGCATAACCTGTCCCATCTGATCAAAGAGCACAGTCTAAGGTCCCATCTGATCATGGCATGGCCTTGACTGTAGTATCCATCCAATGGCCCCTCCAGTCAGAAGGCAGAGCTTGGAACTCCACCTGACCAGTGGCAATTGCAGCCCAGCATGTGGCCCTGCCCAATTGCAGAGTGTAACCAGCAGCACTGCCCTGCATTTCCAGGAAACAGTGCCGGTAACTCTGCCCAACCAGAGGTGCCTGCAAAGACCAGCAAGTAACCTTGCCTGAAAGCAGATCCTAGCCAATGGTTCTGACTAAATGTGGAGTCCAGCCAATAGGCACACCCAACTGCAAAACAGTGACACCCTCTGTACCACCTCAGAGCAGAGGCAATAGCCCTATACAATTAGAGACCTTGAGAACAAGCACTGCTTGCCCAAGGCTGCTGCCACTTTCCCACCTAGAATACCAAGCTGAGCTGATTGGTAAAGGTCTTTCCCTGCCAAAGCAAATCTGTAAAGGCTGAGAATAAGACTACTTTCTCAAATGAGCAGACACCAACACAAGGATACAAGAATCATCCAAAATTAGGTAAACATGACATTACCAAAGGCAACTTCAATAAAGTTTCAATAAAATCTTAAGAAAATGGAGTTCTTTTAACTGTCTAACATAAGAACTCAGAATGAGCTTTTTAAAGGAATTCAGTGAACTATAAGAAAACACAGACCACTAAGTGAAATTAGAAAAACAATGCATGAACAAAATGAGAAGTTCAACAAGAAATAGAAACCATTACGGGGAAAAATAAATATAAAAAAACAGGAACCCAAGAGCTAAAAAATATGATGAAGAATTCAACAGAGAACATCAACATCAGATTTGACCAAGCTGAAGAAAGAACTAGTGAATTAAAAAAACAGATCATTTGAAATTATCCAGTCAGAGGAACGAAAACAGAAGTTAAAGCATGAAGAAAGACTATGTGAGTCATGAAATCCTGTAAGAGAAATGAATCAATTCATGATTATTAGAGTCCCAAAAGGAAAAGAGAAGGAGAAAGGGGCAGAAGGCTTATTTAAAGAATTAACTTCCCAAATTTGGGGGGAAAGATCATCTACTCCAAGACACATAATAGATACAAAGAGAATTTTAAAAGCAACAAAAGAAAAAAGAATTCTTTACATATGAGGGAACCTCCAATAAGGCAATGAGTGGCTTTCAGAAACAGTGTAGGTCAGGATGAAATGCGATGATACACTCAAAGTGCTGAAAGAAATATACCAACAACCAGGAATATTTTATCTGACAAAGTTGTCCTTCAAAAATGAAGGTGATATAAATGTTTTCCCAGAGAAACAAAAGCTGAGGGAGTTCTTTACCACTAGATCAGCCTTATAAGAAATGCTGAGGGGAAAGCCGGGACGGCTCAGCGGGTTGAGCGCTCGCTTTGAGGCCATGAGGACCGAGGATCGAATCCCGGCTCCGGCCCAGGCAGGACCCACGTGCTGAACTGGGGAGTTCCCACAGTTCGGTTCTCTAACTGTCTCTGTCTCTGTCTCTCTCTCTATCTGTCAACAAGTAAAATAGAAATAAATATGCACTGAAGACAAAAAGATAATTTCTCTCTATAAATGTGAAAAGATAAAAAAAAAAAAAAAAAAAAAAAAAAAAAAAAAAAAAAAAAAAAAAAAAAAAAAAAAAAAAAAAAAAAAGTTTAAAAAAAAAAAAAAAGAAATGCTGAAAGGAGTTCTATAAGCTGAAATGAAAGGACACTAATTAGTAAAATTAAAACATAAGAGCATATAAAACACAGTGGTAAAGGAAAGTATGCAGTCAAATTCAGAATACTCCAATACCATAATATAGTGGCATTTTAATCATTTTAATCTGGTATAAGGGTTGAAAGACAGAAGTATACTATTAAGAATAACTATAACTACAATTATTTGTTAATACCTACACAATATAAAAAGATGTAAACTGTGACATCAAAAACATAAAATGGGGATGAAAAAGAGAAAGTAGAGGGTTTTTTTTTATATGATCAAAGTTAAGTTATGATCAGCTTAAAATAGACTGTTATATCTATGAGATAATGTATGTAATCCTCATAGTAACTACAAAACAAAAACCAAAAGGATATGTACAAAAAATAAAGAGAACAGAATCAAAGAATATCAACAAGGAAAATCATAAATCACAAAGGAAGACAGCAAGAGCAGAAGAAAGAAAAATGAAAGTACAAAACATCCAGAAAACAAGCAATACAAAGGCATTAATAAGTCCTTACCTATCAATAATTACTTTAAATGTAAATAAATTAAATTCTTTAATCAAAAGGCACAGAGTGGTTGAAGAGATAAAAACACAAGATCCCAATATATGCTAATTGCAAGAGACTTACTTTGGCTTTAACAACATACACAAGCTCACAGTGAAGGGGTAGAAAAATATAGTCCATGAAAATGGTACAAAAGGGACCAGAGGTAGCTATATTTTTATGAGAAAAAAATAGACCTTATGTTCAAAATTTTTAACAAAAGACAAAGTTCATTTTAGAATTATAAAAGGGTCAATCCTTCAAGGGAATACAGCATTTGTAAATATTGTATATGCACCTAACATCAGCACACCTAAATATATTAAGCAAATACTACCAGATCTGAAAGGAGATAGAGAAAATAATACAATAATCATAGTAGACTTCACTACTACTGTGGGATGCCACTTTCAACAATGAATGGATTGATCACCCAAACAAGAAATCACTAAAGAAATGTTAGACTTGTACTATACTTTAGACTAAATGGATCTCATAAACATATACAGTCATGGACCATTTAATGACAATGACATGTTCTGAGCAATGTGTCATTAGGCAATTGCATCATCATGTAGCTATCATAGAATGTACTTACACAAACCTGGACGGTATAACCTACTACACGCCTAGGCTATATGGTATATATAGCCTTTCGCTTCTACCCTACAAACCTGTACAGCATGTTACTGTACAAAAACAATATGAGATTAAATCAAGTACAGGAGAAAATAATGCAATCAAGAGATTCAGTAACAGAAAACGATAAGGCTGATGATGACACAACGCCATGGCATACAGTTTTACAGAAAACTTTTTTCTTTTTATAGTGGAAAGAGTACACTCTAAAATAAAAATTAAAAATATAGTCGAGTAAATACATTAACCAGTAACATAGTCATTATTGTCATTATTAAGTATTAAGTACAATAGATAATTGTGCTATACTTTTAAATTTATATGACTGACAGGCCAGTAAGTTTGTTTTTATCAGCATCACCACAAACATGTGAGCAACGCGTTGCACTATGATGGCAGGATGGCTATGATATCACTAGGTAATAAAAGATTTTCATCTCCATTATAATCCTACAGGACCACTATCATATATGAGGTCTGTTGTTGACCAAAATGTTATTATGCAGTGCAGAATTGTATAAAACACTCCATCCAACAGCAGCAGAATGCACATTCTTCTCAAGAACATACAAAACATTCTCCAGGAGAAAAATGTCTAAGTAAATTTAGAATACTAAAATCATACCAAGTATGTTTTCTGACAGAATAATATGAACTAGAAATTAGTAACAACAGAAAAACTGGAAAATTCACAAATAAGTGAAAATGAAAAATGGGTCAAAAATATAAAAAGGAAAATTTTACATATATATATATATACACACACACACACACACATATATATAATCTTGAAAAAAGACTACCAAAGAAAAAGGGGGAAAAAATTAACAAAAAAGAACATACTAAAACATATAGGATGCAGAAAAGCAGACCCAAAGGAAAGTTGGTAAATACCTACATTAAAAAAAGAGACATCTCAAATAAACAACCTAAACTTATCCCTTAAGGAAACAGAAAAAGAACAAACTCAACTTAGAAGAAGGAAGGAAATAAAGATCAAAACAGAAATAAAGACAAGCAAAACAATAGAAAAGCTCAACGAAACTGAGAGTTGGTTTCTTGAAAAGATAAATACTAACAAATTTTTGGCTAGACTTACGAAGGGAGAAAGAGGACTCAGAAAAATAAAACACAATCAGTGAAGAAAAGATATTATAACTGTGATACCACAGATATTAAAAGGATAATAAGAGACTACTATTAACAATCATAAGCTAACAAACTGGACAACCTAGGAGAAACTGATAAATTCCAAGAAACATACAAGACTGAATCATGAAGAAGTAGACAATTTGAATAGACTAATAAGAGACTGAGCCAGTAATCAAAAACCTCCCAACAAAGGCAAGTCCAGGACAAGATGGCTTCACAGATGAATTCTATGAAACATTTAAGAAAAGTGAATGCCATTCCTTCTCAAACTTTTCCAAAAAAACAAAGACAGGGGGACACTCCAAAACTGATTTTATAAGGCCAGCATAAGAGCATTAAAAGAAAACTATAAGCCACTATCCCTGATGAATATAGATGAAAAAAAAATTCTCAACAAAATATAGCAAACTAAATTAAAAGGTTCATTAAAAGGATCATACACCACAACCATGTGGGATTTATCCTTTGGGTGCAAGAATGGTTGGTTCAAGCTACAAAAATCAGTTACATGTCTGTATGTCAACAACAAACTATCAGAAAGAGAAATCAATAAATTAAGAAAATAATGTCATTTCCAATTCCATCAAAAAGAACAAAATACCTAGGAATAAATTTAACCAAGGAGGTGAAAGATCTATATACATATGCTGAAAACTATAAAACTTTCATGGAAGAAACTGAAGATACAAAATGGAGATACCTCACATTCTTAGATCAAAAGAATTAACATTGTAAAATGTCCATACTACCCAAGCCATTATTGACTCAGTGTAATCCCTATCAAAATTCCAATGGCAATTTTCACAGAAATAGAAAAAAAATCTGAAATGTATATGAAATAGACAAAACAATATTGAATAGAGAAACTTTAGCACATGCATACAAGGAAACACTAGATATTCATCAACAGAGAAATGAATATATATTTACAGGCTATAATCACTCATACATAATCTTATAAGGGTATCACAATGTTGAGTGAAAAGTCACAGAAGAATATATGTAGTGTGATTTATTCATATAAATTTGAAAAACATATAAAACAATACACTTTCATCCATAAATAATAAAGAATCAAAGTGTGGGGGATACTGGAATAGCTCAGCCGGTTGAGCCTTGCAAACAAGAGGTCTGGGGATCAAATCCTGGCCCCAGGCGTGTAAACACATATGCTGAATT
>PVKE010012209.1:12032-38859 GCA_004027555.1 Craseonycteris thonglongyai
CTCTCTCTCTCTCTCTCTCTCTCTCTCTCTCTCTCTCTCTCTCTCTCTCTCACACACACACACAACACCTTCTCTCAAACAATAAATATTAAAAATAAAAAGAATCAAAGTGCGGACAGGAGGTATTATTAACACTTAGAATAGTGATAATCTCTAGGAAGGAGGAAAGAAAATGTGATTGAGGAAGAGACTGATATTTGTGGGGGGTTTTCCAGCATTCTGAAGGAAATATAGCAAAATAACAACATTTTTTCAATATGAATGATAGGGATATTGGATTATACTATTTTCTGAGCTTCATATATGTATTAGAAATACTCTTTGGGGAAGCCGGGATGGCTCAGTGGGTTAAGCGCTCACTTTGCAGAGCCAGGGGCCCAGGATCGAATCCCAGCCCCAGCCCGTGAGGACCCATGTGCTGAACTGGGGAATGCCCCCAGTTCAGTTCTCTCTCTGTCTCTGTATCTCTCTCTCTCTCTCTCTCTCTCTCTGTCAAAAACAATAAAAAATAAATAAAAGTCTATCCAAAAAAAAAAAAGAAGAAATACTCTTTAATTATAGAAACATCCCTTAATAAAACTAGATGAAAATCAGGTCGATGCTCATCATTAATGATATTTAAGTACCAAGTTCCAGCATCATATAATAATACTACATATTAGAATATTACTATAAAACTATCAAGGGGAATATCTTTTAATTAAAAGAGATTAACCAATATAGTTGTTCATCATTTACTTAAACTTTTAATTACTGCTATATAGGACCAGAGATGCTAAGATAAAACCATTTAACCCAGTAAAAAGAATTAAAAAAAGAAAAGGAGAATCTATAAAAATAAATCTATAACATTGGCACCCTGTCAATAAACTATTAAGACTAACATAAATTTGGACCATTTATACATGAACTAAACTGGCTAAAAATTAGAATTCTACTCAATTATTCACAGATGCCCTTTTTTTTTTTTTTTTTCAGTTGGAATTTTAAGTGGCCACTCATGGGACTAAAATATTTCCAGCAAAAGCATTAAATATAATTACATTTATTCAAATGTCAAACGGCCAAGAGTCTGTCAATTTAGATAGATGGAAGAGCCAGACTTCTATTGAGAGAAAACTTTTTATTAGTTGTTAAATTTATTAGGGTGACATTGCTTGGTAAAAATTACATAGGTTCCAGGTTTACAATTCTTCTACATCACATCATTCATGCACTGTACTATATGCTCACTACTCAGAGTCAGTTCTCCTTCCATCACCATATATTTGATGTCCCCTCCCTAATATCCCTCACCCTCCCCACTTACTCTATCCACTAAACTACTGACTGTGTCAATGAGTATTTGTTTCTTAGTTATTTTCAGTTTTATATTCCTGTAAGTGAAGTCATGTTTTTTTATTTTTTCAGTCTGACATATCTCACTTAATATGATGATCTCAAGGTCCATTCATGTTGTCACAAGTGGCTATATTTCGTCTTATTGCTATAAATGTTACAACTTCTTTACCCAGTCATCTATCAAAGGGCACTTTGGTTGTTTCCACAACTTGACCATCTTGAGCAGTGCTGTGATGAACATTGGGGTACATGTATCTCTGCTAATTAAGGTTTTCAAGATTTGGGGGTAGATACTCAGAAGAGGGATTGCTGGGGCGTATGGTAATTCTTAATTTTTTGAGGAGCCTCCAAACTGCCTTCCATAGTAGTTGTCTCAATTTACATTTCCACCAGCAGTGTCTGAGGGTTCGTTTTTCTCCATAACCTCTCCAGCATGTTATTCTGTCTCGTTGATTATAGCCATTTAACAGATGTGAGGTGGTATCTCATTGTGATTTTAATTTGCATCTACCTAATAGCTAGTGCAGTTGAGCACTTTTTCAGATATCTGTTGGCCATTTGTATGTATTCATGGGAGAAGTGTCTAGTCAGGTCTTCTTCTCATTTTTATTTTTATTTTTTTAAAGATTTATTTTTATTGATTTTTGACAGAGAGAAACAGAGACAGACAGAGACAGAGAGAAGGGGGAGGGCCCAGAGCAGTCTCCATAGTTGACATTAGTTTTTCCATATAGTTTCACTCCACAGGTGGGCATGGGGCTGCGCAGGGCAGGAACTGGGCCGGGAGCCTCCCACATAGGCCCCAGAAAGAACTGAACTGGGGGCACACCCCAGTTCAGCATGTGGGTCCGCATGGGCCGGGGCCGGGATTCGATCCTTGGTCCCTGAGGCTCCAAAGCGAGCACTTAACCTGCTGAGCCATCCCAGCTTCCCTTCTTCCCATTTTTTAATTGGATCATTTGTTTTCTTGTTGTTGAGTTGTATGAATTATTTATATATTTTATATATTAGCCCCTTATCAAAGGCATTGTTTTCAAATATTTTCTCTTAGTCAATTGGTTGCCTCTTTACTTTGTTGATGGTTTCCTTTGCCGTGTAGAAGTTTTTTAGTTTGATATAGTCCCATTCATTATTTTTGCTTTTACTTCCCTTGCCTTTGAGGTCGAACATGACCTCAAAGGCAAGACAAAATATTTTATTCAAATGAACTGCTTCTTATGGCTATACTTAGTCTTTTTCACCTACAGTGAAAAATTTCAAAATAGAACCCCAAAGGAGTAGAAAGGTCAGCAACAATGTTGGTTTTAACAGAATAATCACATGGAATAATCTGCATCCAAATTCAACTCTAAGATACTCTGATATCAACATTAAATAGGTCTCAGGCTCAATTCCCCAAGGATCTGTGACCATGTTAATTTTCACAAGTGTTAACTAGACCATTCTTTCATCATTCAGCAGCTAAAAACAGAACAAACTAGACTGAGAGTTGTCCCTGCTCACTTCAAATATGACAACAGCACCCCTGTTAAAAGAAGGCATATTCGACAAAACTTACAAATCAGGGTAATGAGTGACTGTTTTAATAATTCAAGGTTTTTTAACTCCAGGTTTTTATTTTTGCTTTTGAGAAAAGTGTAAACAGCTTATTTATTTGTTCACTGTGCTGCTAGTTTTCTTTAAATCATATTTACCTAACAGTTACAATGAAAATATAATACATGAATAGAGGTTTCTATATTTTCTAACGTATAAGCTTACGTACAATGAATAACAAATCCAATCCCTATGTACCCTCAGTAGAGGCAATCACTGTTGACTGTGTCATATGCATTTTTCTAGAACTGTTTTATATATAGTTGTGTATATGTGTGCATATAAGACTAATATATATACAAAATATTAATTTCATGGAGACATAATCTATTTAGCCCATCCTCTACTGAGGGTGATTTAGTTGTTTCTACAATCACTAATTTAATGTAAGTGCTTGTTTGTCTCTTCTCTCTACTACATCTGTCAGGGTAGTATTCTATATCTACACATTCTCTGAATACATAGTACTGTCTCATAAATATTTTTAATAAATAAACAAACAAAGCATTGGTTGTTTATCAGAACCAAGGAGAAAAAGAAGAATGAGGTGGTAAAGGCAGCTAAAGATCAGTGAGTTCCCCTTCTCTCTGTCTCCCTCTCTCTCTCTCTCTCTCTCTGTTAAAAACAATAAAAATAAACCTTTTAAAAAAGAGATGGCAAGCCGGGATGGCTCAGTGGCTTGAGCGCTCACTTTGCAGCCCCAAGGACCAAGGATCGAATCCCGGCTCCGGTCTGTGTGGACTCATATGTGAACTGGGGAGTGCCCCCAGTTCAGTTCTCACCCGTGTGAGACCCCAGCCCAGTTCCTGCCCTGTGCAGCCCTGCACCCACTTGTGAAATGAAACTATGTGGAAAAACCAATGATGTGCAACTATGGAGACTGTTCTGGGCCCTCCCCCTTCTCTCTGTCTCTGTATCTCTCTCTCTCTCTCTGTTAAAAAACAAAAAAATAATAAATCTTTAAAGATCAGTGAGAAGTGAAAATAAAGAATCTGTAAAACTGAAATATGAGTAAATGGAAAAATCCAATAACTAATTCAAAAATCCAACTGACATACTTTTTACAAACTCATACTTCACATTAAGAAATAGCTTTAAAGGAATAAAATGCCTAGGATACAGGTTATTATGAGAAATTTAGACATATCACTTTAGGGTTTTGTTTTTTTTGTTAAAATAAATATCCAATAGTGGCCTTGATATCAAGTTATTCTACTTTTAACATGGATTGGTTTGGGGAGAAATTTCTACATTACAACATTTTCAATAGTAATAGCTCATTCTCTTCATGTAATCAAAAGGGCAAGAAGAATCTTGGGGGAAACTATCTTTAGACACTAGATTTATAGCAGATTACTGCATTTTTGTCAGAGCTTATGTAACAAGTAGACCTCATAAAATAAACTCATGTTGGAAACCTCTTCTTACAACTTAAAGCAGTGAATAGCTTTATTAAAAAATTAAAAAGACCTTGGTTGTCTGCCAATTCACACTGCAAATCTAGACAAAAGTTTCAAAGGTAAGATAAAATAACACTAACTACAATTACTAATTTACTAAGTAAAATGGAACCCTTAGGACAAACTGTTGAAAAGAGACATGGAAACATTGCAAACCAGAGTCTCTCTAGATGACTGGCCCAGGGATGTATCCGGGAATTCTTCTAAGCATAGGCTTCCCACAACATAGTGGTAAGACTTTTTTATGACAAAGGCCCAAACTTGAGTATCTTGCTTATAACTCTGTGCCAATCATGCCCTAGCATGAGTCAAAATGTGGAACATTTCAGAAAATATTCATACCAAACTAAGAATATATTAAAATCAATAAAATAATCTTTTGGAAAATAAATTTTCTAAAGGGTACTTTTGTCTTCTTTCAGATACACATTCAATTTTTAAGTGCTTTAAGAAAACGCAAAGTTGAAGCACTGTGAAAAGTGTACAGGAAAGGAAGAAGAAAACAAATGTAATTCTCAATGAGTTCAGGTTGTTTTCTTTTTTCCTCCTCAATTTCTTTTTGGGAAAATGATTATCTTATTTATATGCCTGATACTAGAGTAGAGAACATATTTTAAAAACATGTATTTTTCTGTTTTAGTAGGGCTGAAAACTGACTCTGCTTTGGTTTGTTTCTTATTTCTAAGGGTAGGAAACTGGTCTTAAGCAAAAATTAAGTTTTATGTTCAGAGGCTTATAAAAATTATTTTTTAAACCATTAAATATTTGTAAATTTTATATTAACTTCTGAATAAAATATATCCTCAAACAATATTTCAGTCTTTGGAATAAATAAGTGTACCATTATGAAAACATAACATTATTTTCTTCATAATTCAATGATGAAAATAAACTAAGTTTAATTAGAGAAAGGAGGATAAGACCAAACAAAAACACTCAAAATTAATTTTGAAGTTTGGATTTAAATAGATGCACATATATACCCTTTTCTTCAAAAAACCCCAATGCATACAAATATACTCCTATATATGAGGACAGTCCAGGAAGTATTCAGCCATGTAACTATTCCCTGACAATGGCTAGATTTTTTTCCAGACACATGTGTGTGTGTATACACACACACACACACACACACCCCTAAAAGTAGAAACATACACTGACATTCATACAGAACTCTTTTAAACAAACCGATTGGCTGCTATGACTACAATGTTTTTAATGTAAGGGTGGGGCTCATTAATCCATCTGAATGAATGCTTATCATCAAACTGCTGTTTCCAAAGAACTCAAGTTTGCAAAGCAAGATTTTAAAAAAAAATGTATTTCCTACTCTTGTTTGTTCTAACATCAATAATGAAAATAATAATAATATAGAAATAATAGCTATTATCATATATGGTACTCACATTAACTTCAAAGCACTATGCTTAGTGTTTATAGTAATTATTTCATTTACAACAACTTAAAATAATCATGAGAAAAAGGTATCCTCACAGATAAGGACATGAATGTTCATAAAAATTAAACAATTTTGGGAATGGGGAAGCTGGGATGGCTCAGCAAGTTAAGTACTTGCTTTGCAGCCCCAAGGACCGAGGATCGAATCCCAGCCCCGGCCCGTGCAGACCCATATGCTGAACTGGAGTGTGCTGCCCATGCAGGAGGCCCCTAGTTGGTTCTTGCCCCCTAGTTCGGCCCCTGGCTTGAGGGGGCGTGCCTTCCATGTGGGAGGCCCCCAGCCTAGTTCATGCCCTGCATGGCACCTGCCCACCTGTGTGGAGTGAAACCATGTCAAAAAACTGATGATGTACAACTATGGAGACTGCTCTGGGTCCTTCCCCTTCTCTCTGCCTCTCTCTGTCTCTGTCTCTCTCTGTCTATATATTTTTTTTTAATTAAGTAATTTTGTTCAAGTTTCCAAAGCTAAAAAGTGGTATAGCCAAAATTAGAATACAGGCTTTTACTAATCCTTTCTGTCAGTTAACAGAATAAATCATTAAGAACAAATTCACTGAGATGGCATGAGTTGTAAATATCTGACTCCACATTACATTTACTAATAGTTGTCCATATTGGTCAGTGATGCTTTGGGCCAAATATTCTCAGCTGTTTTCCGGTAAGTGTAAAGAGTTTCTAGGAGTCCAAAGAAAACTTGTGTTATACTATCATGCCCTTATCCCAAGTCAAGCAACTCTGGGATATACATCATTCTAATAAGTGTGGATAAATCAGATGACTTCATCACTAATATTGTAAAGATCCCTCGGATTGGTGCCTTTTCAACTGTTGGTTAGCGGTATTATATAAGAAAGGCAGTACAGAGATTAAGACCAGAAGTTTTAGAGGAAGGCAGGCCTTGATCCAGACCTAGTAGGCAGGATCCTACTAATTAAAGAAGTTACTTAAGCTCTAAAAGCCCATTTCCTTATCTGTACTATGAAAATAACAATAGTACCATAATGACTCATTTTGAGGACTAACTGTTCTAAAATAGTAGGGTCTTAATTAACATTTTTATTGTGTTTTATTGTGCAAAAGCACAGAATACTGTGAAATATTTTCATGGTAAATCCTTAAATTTAAAAAGATTACAAAGAAAATGGTGATAGCTTCTTCTTATTAATTATGCTGCTAAGTTAAATGACTGTTCTAGAAAAAAATTTAATAAAATTCTACATATCAAAGTAAATAGTAAATGTTGACACAGGACTATGCTAAGAAAACTCAATATACTAAAATATAGTAAGTCCTATAAAAGAAAATAATCATAAATTTGAAGCTATGATTTAAAAATTAAAAGAATCTCTTAGAGTCACCAAAGAATTATGTAGTTTCTTATGTGGGTTCTTATAATACTACTTTAAAGGTGTTAAAAACTATCAAAAGAATAAGATTTAGTAACTTCCCTAGCTATTCTGCACACCCACATCATAATCTCCTAGAAAAATCTGAAGGAGAATGAAAGGATAGCTTTTAAAAATTTCAGTAACATTAAAATAACTTATTATCATATTAAAAAGGAAGACAATCCTTTTACAGAACAATAGTCCTGATAACTGCTGTCAATGAATTAACAGCTTTGGAAAGAATATTATATAAATTATATGACAATACCAAGAATTCTAATTGAACACTGTTGCTGTCAAAGCAATGATTAATAATCTTCAAACTATGCACACTCACATCCAAGTTAAAAAAAGAATGTGTTTTTATTACAGGAGATCTATAGTTAAAATAACACATCAAAATTATAACTTTTCATTTTGCATATGTATGTGCATATGATCACCTCTGTGTACATTTATTTAACTCAGTTAAATAAAATAACCATTTCAAAGGGCAAAAAACAAACAAACAAACAAAAAAACACATCAGAATCTAAAGGGAACAAAAATTCATTTCAATTCTACTTAAAAAGATTTGAGATTCTTCCAGATCATCAGTTTGTCAGGTCATTATACAAACTTCATTTCATTGTTATTAGATAAGTTTATATTTTCTAGCTTAGATGATATTTATGCTGACACTTTCACCCATTTCCCGTTTGCCCTGAGAATACTCAACAGCAGCACTTATGGCTGCACTGTTTACCCCAACATAACTTGCAGATTACAGCCCTAACCTTACCCTCAAGTCTGTTACAAAATATCTTGCTTTTATTATTATTTTCACATCACTCTAGTATATCAATAGTCTTTGGAAACAAATGATGTCATTCTCTTTATAGCATTCTGTTTTTAGTAGTGGTATTTCCATTTATAAAATATAATTCTCTGTTGCTGAAAATGTCAAATCCTAAAACACAGACTATTCCTATGTATGAAAAAATTATTAAATACTGATCATATTACTTTTTTGTTACACTAGGGTTAGAGACAAGTTCTGTTTAGAAATAACTCCAAGAACAGTTTTTATATTTTATTTTCACATTGAAATCCAGCCAGATTTGCTTCTGCCTCAGAATGTGTTTATGTAAAATTAAATGAACATGGCAACAAGTTGTACTTTTTTCCTAAACAGGAAATGGGTTTAGAAAAAATAGAGCAATTATCAGCCACAGAAGTAACGTTTTAGACTTGAATTGATAGAAGAAAACACTGCTAAAGATAAATCACTCTTACCAAGTTCTTTGATAGAGTGTATAGGTAAATTATACTTAATTCAAAGTGGTCTTTCTTCTCAAAATCAGGTAATTAGTTTTAAAGTTTCAAACTAGACTGAGGTGTGTATATATATATATATATTTTTTTTTTTTCAAAGAAACGTGATACTTTAAAGAAGATGACGTGAACCCTGAAGACAAACTTTCTTATCATTTCACCTCGAGGAAGAAATTCTAATATTTTTAGTTCATATTAAAACAGTAAAATTGACAAAACAGGGTTCAAGAACAGTCCCTGTCTAAATACTTTTGAAATCTGGCTGATGGAAGTTCTAGTTATTAAATCCACTCAGGTTAACAACATTAAGACACCTAGAGGAGATTTAACGGTTATTAGTTAATAAAACACAGTAAATAATATAAAGTGCTAACTAAATGCCACTAGCAAAAAATAAGTATTCTAATTTATATTCTAAAATTCACATTTAAAAGTGGTTTTCAGTTCATTTTCTAATTACTTTTAATAAAGATTTCTTAAAAGTCAAACTGGTACTGTGAAATACACTAGAAAAGCACATCATCTTACAACTATCTTAATTTCTGTATTAATATAATATGCCTTTACATGGATATTAGGCAAACAAGTTTAGCCTGTATCCTTACTCTGTGAAATACAGACTCTATTTTTCAAGAACAAAAGAAAATCTGGTCTGTTTGCTAAAGGAACAATTTCAAAATAAATGTAGTGGATTCCCCAATTAACTTCAAGATTCATTTTGGTTAAGTTCAATATTCTCAGTGATTCAAGTAAATGATTCAAGAAAAATATATGGTAAAGATGAACAGGCAATATAGAATTAGATTTTAAATCCTATGGAGCTATCTTTGGGATTATAAACATTACTGAAACCAAGAAGGACTGACCAATTGTCTAAAGACTATTTGAAAGAAACAAGGTTATTCATGACACATGAAGAAAATGGAAAAGAAAAAAAAACAACTTGCCAAAATACCATTCTCAGAGCTGCTCTTGGAGACTATGTGCTTACAACCCCATGCAGTACTATTTGATCAATGCTACCATTTACAGGAATGTATTCTGCTATAAAAAGTGTCATTTATAAAGCATTTCTGAATATCAGGATTCTGGTATCCCAGATTAAACACCCCACTCATTTAAACCACTCACTCTACTTTCAGCTATCATTTATAAGGAATCTTCGCTGACTACTGCCTCAATATGGCCTCAGAATGACTATGGAGTACTTTATAATCTCTTTCTGTGTTTGGTTTTCAGTCCAATTCAGTTTTATATCAATTCATTTTTTTTTTCAATAAATATTTACTATAAGCTTTAATTTTACCTGACACTGGGCAGAGAAACAATTACAACATAAAACCAAAGTGAAAAATCCTCATGTATATACATATCTAAAGGCCAGTGCCTTAAAAATGGAGCTAGCAAAAAACCAATTGCACATATGGCTGAAAATATACAAAGTTGCAGAAAAGTCTTCATAATTAAACCCGCAGTTAATAAACAACTGGAAACTTCCTGAAGAACTAAGAGGTGAGATCTAGCAATGACCTTTTATTAATGCCAGTTTAATTTTTTTTTATTATCTTGCAATAGATGTTACATCTTTTTAGTCATAACCAAGTCATGCAAAGACTTGTTATAATCAATCTGTGATTTGCCTGTAGTGTTGACCTTATCAGTAAAAGTGCACTGCTACTAGATCCTCTCTCCCTCTCTCCATCTCTCTCTCTCTCTCTCTCTCTCTCTCTCTCTCTCTCTCTCTCTCTCTCTCTCTCTCTCTCTCTCTCTCTCTCTCTCTCTCTCTCTCAGTCACTCACACACACACACCCCACACAAAAGATGGAAACCACTTCATAAAGCGTTCTAACTTCAAACTACACTACCTGAGAGAATACATAAAAAGATCTCCTCAGCTTCCTTCCCCTAAGGCCACTAATTAAAAAATGACAATTGGCTTGCAAAATCACAATCGTAATATTAGCACTACCCAACTGCTTTTCATCCAATGGTATCAAGCTGCTTTGCTAATGCTAGTAAACTATACAAAACCCCAGTGAGAACCCCAGTGAGGTACTGTAAGCATTAGCAATAACTAGAGGGTTAATCCTTTCAAAGAAGACTTGGATTTTTCTTGTATACCATCTTGCTGCCTATCTCAGGTATAACACAGTTGTCAGAACAAGGAATTTGAAGTTTAAAGATACAATGTATTGTAAGCTTTTAGAAGCAGAAATCATATTATGCCCCTTCTATGTTCTTAAATACTTCAATCTAAATCTGAATTTTTTTCCTTTCATTAAAAACAATGACAAAAGAAGGCCACATAGACTATTAACATCAAGTTCAAAAGTAAATTTGAGTTTCTTCATAATGAAATGGGAAAATTTAAAGCTGACTTCACATTCATTTAAGTAACAAATGTATTCAACACAACTATTCTTATAAAGGAACAATTCATCTTTGGGCCAAAGACTGGGCTTTGTTTGCAAAGTATCAACAAAGTACATTATGTGTTATATACAAGTATACGTGTTTTAACAAAATACAGATTAAATGACCCAAACAGTAGGTTATAACAATTTCCAAAGTCAATACAGAAACACTTTATTTTTCCCCTCCAATAAAATGACAAACGTGTAAAATCTCCAAAATATAGGGCTAACACCACCCCTTCTCCCCATGAAAACTCTTATCAAGGCAAATAAAGCGGTAGAAGGAGGTGAAAGAACATTACGATCCTTTGCCCTCAAGCATATAATTTCAGTCTGAAGTATAAAACCTATCTCAAACAAATACCAAGTACTAGAAAAACGTTTTAAGTAAAATTTCACTAAGGTATTGAATCCTGAAGTAAATTAACTTAAAGTCTGGAGGCAGTAACTTAAAGTCTCATCACCCTACTCTTGCAAAAATCAACCACTCCCAAGGTGAGAAGAAGGAAGAAAGGGAGGGAGGAAATCTGACAGTACAACAAAGGTATCGTAGTTTTCCATGTATAAGACACCCCATGTATAAGATGACCCCTACTTTTCTAACCCAACATTAAGCAATCAATTCATGGGTAACTCCTATGTATAAGACGACCCCCAATTTTTGGTTTAACAATTTTACACAAAAGTAATGTCTTATAAATGAAATAATACAGTAAATGATTTTTAAATAATGGTCTTTTTTCTACCTTTAAATTTTCAGGCTTGAACATAGCAATACAAGGGTACTCCTGGAATATTAGAAACAGAAATTAATAAATGAATGAATGAACGAGTGAGGAATGAAGAAGAAAAAGAATTAGATTTATATAAATTAGGAAAGACTTCATATTAAATAGCTGACTTTGGATTCTAGCACCCAAAGGCCTTATTCATTGAAGAATACAAAATATTAATCTTATAATATCTATTAAATAAGTGAAGTTATCTATTCAGCAACTCTGCCCTCAAGGCATGTGTATTATTCCTTTTGAAAAAATAATATATTTCAGAGTATCTGGTATCTGTCCCTCAGTCTTTGTACTAGGAACCAAGAAAAGCAAGAGACTGAGCCACAATAAATGAGGTTCACTGTGATTAGAATGTTTAGCCTGAAATAGTAGTAACAATCAATAACCAGGTTAACATTCTTACTGATGTAAAAATTCCACCAACCTCAACTCAGAAATATTTAAAAACATATAAGAAGCACTTAAAGCTTTTCATGTTTAAGCAAAAAGAATTTCAGTTTATTACTCTATACTTCCTAGAGTCAGACTGTATGGGTTCTTAAACTAGTTTTAGCACTTAACAACAACGCAAATCACTTAACTTTTAAAATAAGATAAAATATGTACAGCATTCATATACGAGAACATGAATATTATTATTATTGAGCTCAATAAAGCATGTTAAAAAGACACACTGCCTATTGTGGCAGATTGGCTTTGAGATGTCCCTACTGATCTCAGCCTCCCAGTAGTCAAGCCCTTGAGAAATCTCCTCCCTGAGTATGGGTGTTGATAAAATGGACACATTCCTTGAAAAACATAGCTTACCAAAACTAACGTAAGAAAAAAATTAAATATTTGAATAATCCAATTATTGGTAAAAAGATCAAATACAGAATTTAAAACCTTCCCTTTTGTCCCCTTTTCCTCCCCAACCCAACCTTCAACCCACCCCACCCCCAAGAAAAACCAACTATAGGCTCAGATGATTTCACTTGTGAAATTCTAACAAAGATTTTTAAACAGAATAAGTAGCAATTTTATACAAACCCTTCCAGAGAACAGAAATGGATTACATAATCTCGGTGACAAAACCCCAAAAGATACTATAAGAAGGAAAAATTACAGAAAATATGACCTGTTAACATAAAAAAAAAAAAATCCAAAATAAAACACTGACAAATTTAATCCAGCAATATATTTAAAGATTTATTTTATTGTTTTTTGACAAAGACAGAGAGAGACAGAGGCAGAGAGACAGAGAGAAGGGGGAGGACCCAGAGCAGTCTCCATGGCTGTATGTCATCAGTTTTTCAACATGGTTTTGTTCCACACAGGTGGGTGGGGGCCACGCAGGGCTGGAATTGGGCTGGGGGCCTTCTGCATGGGAGGCATGTTCCCTCGAGCCAGAGGCCCAACTGGGGGGCAAGAACCTAACTGGAAGCCTCCCACATGGGAAGCACTCCCCAGTTCAGCATATGGGTCCACATGGGCCGGGGCTGGGATTCAATCCTCAGTCCCTGGGGCTGCAAAGTGAGCGCTTAACCCACTGAGCCATCCCGACTTCCCCACCAGCAATATATTTAAAGGTCAATACAAAACTCCAGAGAGGGAGCAGCTGATTGTCCGACTGGGAAGCCTACGGATCTTTACTAAAAATCTCACTATGATATTCTTATGTAAGGAAGAAGTATCTTTCCTAAGGAAAAATAAGATATTGTTGATAGCATGAGGAATAATGAATGCAGGGTTGCAAAAATAAAAGCCATATATAATGAAAGGTTACCAATAGATAGTAGGTGCTCTATACCTTCTTAATCCATTAACTTGCTCTAAGAATGTAAGATGAGCAGTTATAGAGAAGAGAGCCTAGAGCAAATTCTCCAATAATGTGACAGAAACAAAGGTATTTTCACTTTCTAATAGCAGCTTCTCAAACAGAAAAAGTAATATATGACCTATGAAAAAACCTTTCCACCAACGTCATTAGACTACTCAATACTTCCATTGCCTGGGACAAATATTTCCACCAGAAGATTCATGCTTTAGCTATAATACACGTGGAAAGATTACTACATAGCTCAGAAAAATAGATAATCATAAGTTAATTACACATTCTTTGTGGTTTGTAAATTTACAGCTTACAGCTAATATCTAAAATTCCAGAAGAAATTTCTTCTGCCTTCCTAGACCAAACAAAACACAAAACAAACCATATTAAAGGCAAGCTTTCCTTCATGCAATAAAAAAAGATAGTAATAATTGGCAGAAATAAGGCAACTGAACTATCAGTACTGAAGTTGGAATTAGGAGAATTAGAGGAGAAAAGTGAGCAATTACTTTTGAGCCTAAATTGTTAAGAAGCAAAACCTTTTCAAGGAGTAAAATTCCAATGATGCAGAACCAAATTTTACTATAATCCAAAGTATATTCCAGGAGGAGGGAGGAGGCATCAAATGTATGGTGATGGAAAAAAAAACTGATTTTGGGTGTTGAGCACACAATGCAACACATTGTACACCTGGAACCTATGTAATTTTCACCAACCAATGTCAGAGCAATAAATTTAACAATTAATATCTACATATATATTTTTTAAATACTCCAAAGTCACCTAGAGCAGCAGCTACTCGTGGTGATATTGTACATGAAACTTTCAGTTGAGATTTTTTGAATCATTGACTTCTCTCTAGTTTCTATTCAGAGAGGCAACACACTTCATCAGGGCCCAGGCTTTTGAGTCATACTGTCAGGATTCAAAGCAACTACCAACCACTTATGAAAAGTGAAAATTTGAGTTACTCAGTGTCCCTTTCACTCCTCATCTATAAAATGGTTATAAAAAAACAGTACCAGTATCTCATAAGGAAGTTGTGGAATTTAACGAGATAATCTATGCGAAGTCCTTGGCACAGTTACTGGCATATGATAAACTCTCAATAAATGTAGCTATTACTAACTCATAAACTGTCAATCTTTGGTTCCTATAACAAATAACTGAGTAAGAGTCTCCTAAAAGATCATATCCACGATCCTCCCTGGCTCCCCAACAAGGAAATAAAATGATACACAAATTCAAAAAGTTATCTGTCTACTTTCTATTCCCTGACTACTTTGTATCTTGCTGAATGGGGCTATTACTACAAATCACAAGGATGACATTTCATTCATTGTTATAAAACTCAACACCAAGCATTGTCTTCTATAGAACATAAAAAGCTCCAAAATTATATCATAATGAAGAAAAACATTAGGGAAAGCTGGGATGGCTCAGCGGGTTAAGCGCTCGCTTTGAAGCCCCAGGGACCATGAATCGAATCCCGGCCCCAGCCATGTGGACCCACATGCTGAACTGGGGAGTGCCCCCAGTTCAGTTCTTGCTGGGGCCTATGTGGGAGGCTCCCGGCCCAGTTCCTGCCCTGCGCAGCCCTGTGCCCACCTGTGGAGTAAAACTATATGGAAAACTAATGTCAACTATGGAGACTGCTCTGGGCCCTCCCCCTTCTCTCTGTCTATCTCTGTCTCTGTTTCTCTCTATCAAAAAATCAATAAAATAAATTTTAAAAAAAGAAAAAGAAAAACATTAAGGAACTAAATAAAGGAGAAAAAAATGAGTTCTAAAAAAGGAGTGATGGAGGGGTGGGCAGGAGACTAGGAGATGAATGGATATGCTCTCTAAAGCCTAAAAAGTATAGGATACTGCCAACTGCTTTCTTCCTTCACAGAATGCTCCTCCGCTACCAAACATAGCTCTCTCCCCTTCTCCCTCCACACCTCATTTGAAGGCTATAAGCACTTCTCCAATTAACTGCAAGATTCATATTGGTTAAGTTCAATATTCTTTATTAAAAATAGTGTATATTTCCCTAACTCTACTTTTTCACTTAAAAAAAAAGTCAATAAAAGGTGTATAGCATTGACATGAAGACTCACAAAAGAAGTGGCGTGCAAGTGATTTCATTTACAGTGATTCAAGTAGATGATTCAAGAAAAATATATGGTAAAGATGAACAGGCAATATAGAATTAGATTTAAAATCCTATGGAGCTATCTTTGGGATTATACACATTATTGAAATCAAGAAGGACTGACCAATTGTCTCTACAATATATCTCTACTTTCCACATCTTAATTTATTTGTTACTCAAAAAGAAATTAACTGAGTACTCTTTTTCTCTACATTACTTCCCTTAGGGTCAATTACCCCTCTAGAGTAATTACTCAGCTCTTCTCAGATCTTCAATAAACACTAAATACATGATTACCTTCATATATAAATTGGAGGAATTAGGAGATACTAAACTTTTAAACCCAATAACTTTGAACACAAATACAAAGATTATCTGTGTTAACACTATGTTCACTTGCTCCCTGAAAATACAAGACTTTGTTTTTCCAAACAGTTGATGCCTTCTAACATACATGTCACATTTTTAATAGATAAGAAGTAGCAATAATTCTCTAGATTCTAAATCTAGTTATTTTATTTAAGAATGAATTTTTGTTTCTTCATTTTAATATAGTTTAGACTAACTCAACCTGCCAATTATTGTTTTTGTTATAGTCCATATGATAAAAAAATTTGATATATACTAATTTAAATCATATAGTTTATATTTAACTTATCAAATTTATAAAAATGCTGAATTTACAAATGAAATATACATAAATGTCAGTTTTTTATATTAAAATTCATATGCAAAATAAGATTTGCCACTATAGAGAAATTCTCTATGCTAAATATACAGATACCATTGGTATAAAAAAATATCTTACTAAGAAATTTAAATTTCTGCAAAAAAAAAATCATTAAGTATTTTTAATAGCTGAAAGAACCTCTGGAACTAAAAACAAAGTACAATATTTCATCATTCTTTCTTCAGATTTTTAGAACCTACCGGAGTGATTCAGCCATTCGCCTTAAGTCTTCATTTTGCTGTTTTAAGCGTTCAAGCTTTGCCAGGATCTTGGACAGTTCTCGGCTAGAGTGATCAGGGTGGTCATTATCTCGTACCAAATGACCACCTATATAAAACAGCAAGGTTCCCCAGGCAAAAAGGATGAGCATAATCCAACGCCAGGAACCAGTCCATGGCCGCATTTTCAGATTTTCAACTTACTCCCCTGGCTTCCTGGAGCTCAAAGAATTGAAGACATCTTAACAACTCTCTATCTTGTTAGTGCAAAGGTAGTATCCGTCTGCTGTTTCAACACATAATGCTTCAGACAAATTAGTGTCTCTGGTAGTCCTGTGGTGAATCTTTCAAAAAAATCGTCGTGGTGGTATGAGTAGAAAGCTTTACTGTCCTGTGCTTCATGGACTCTACATGCTGTGGAAAAAGTAAGAAATGTATTTAAATTATGTGGGAGATATAAAATAGCATATGCTGAGATTCATGGAGTTAAAGGAAACATATTGGTGGAGTAGAATGGCCAACAGACTGGCAAATGACCTAACTGACTAATAACAAGTAGTAACCAAAAGCTTCAAGTCTGTATGTTATAACCACCATGTACACCAGGACTCTACCTGATAAATTAATTAGCTCGAAAGCCTGTAAGTCCTCTATACACCATCATCACCTTTCTTCCTTAATTACATCATTGTGTAACAGCTCTCACATGAAGATTAAAAGACTGTTATCTTTGAATAATCAACCAAAACCAAACAAATGTATTCAGCAAGGTATTTTGACCTAATGTTTCCATTATCTCAAACAGAAACATTCCTTTTATAAGTGAATTCATTCCTGTAAGAAGATCTCAAGTCCATTCCCTTCTATTTCATTGCTCAGCTGCCATTATACCACTTAACTTTGCAAGTGATAGACAAATTGTCACTTTTAGGATAAATTCTAAAAATGACATGCATATTAGTTAGCCTAGCAAAGGTTACCATACCCATTGAGCAGCTGGAAAGCACCCCGAACATCACATTGCAATAGAAGTCTAATACCAGTTACATCTTAGTTACTGTGTATCTTAAACTACAAATTCACATGCGTTCTCAGGCTTGGTTATAAATTTTATTTGTCACTACTCCATCATTAGGCTTAGAATTCCCTTTAGAAACAAAATAATTTTCTCTCCAAAGAGAAAATATGTAGGCAAAGATACAATATTAATACTATTTAATAACTCCAGGGCTATATAAGAAAAGTCTTATCTCCAGGCACAGAGATTTTTGTAAAAAAGAAGAGAAAAAAAAAAAGTTTCTATATATAAGACTGAATGTGATGGGAACTGGACCACTAATTAAACAGTTATTAAAGATTAGACAGAAAAGTTGAAGAGGCTTTGAAAATCAGAATTTAGAATGCTATTTTTCTACTTTTGAACCTCAAATCTCAATTGTTTTTAAATGACTAAGTATTCAAAGAGAAGAAAATTTCTTCAAATGAAGTCCTAGAAATATTCTACTTTCTTCCCATTTATTCCTACAACATTTTCCTCATTGTTACTGTTTCACACTAGCTAAAATACAGAATGAAAAGAACTGTACTCACAAAGATTTGTTTGAAAACCAAATAAAAAAGCAATAATCCAAATGAAAGTGTGTTGTTTTAATAACTAATCGTAAGTCTATCAAGAAGGCTCTTTTTATTGACCACTGTTCATTCTGTCTCTCTCAAAATCCTTTCTAAAACCCTGGTTCTCTAATCTCAGATACCCACATCTATTCACTAAAATATAAGAATAATTAGTCTATTCAATGTCTCTGGTAAAAAAAATCCAGTGAATGTGAGGTCTACTTTTCATATTACATAGAAAAAAAAAATGCAGACATTCAGGACTTCCTGGTTAAAAACAAATTTTAAAAAATGAGTCCACTCTAATGGTCTACGGTGGGGGTGGCGAACTGTGGAGCTGTGAATACCATTTAAAAAATTATTGTTTATGCTCTTATAGACATAAAAATAATCGATACCTCTATCTCACTCGATGGGTTGGCACGCGAGTCGAACGAGTATACTCTTATTTCATAAACTTTGGCACTCAATCGCCAAAAGGTTCTCCACCCCTGGTCTAAGGGATGGATTTAATTGAGTAAGTCAATAAAAGAAATATTGGGGAAGCTGGGATGGATGGTTCAGCAGGTTAAGCGCTCACTTTGCAGCCCCAGAGACCAAGGCTCAAATCCTGGCTCTGGCCTGTGCAGGCCCATATGCTAAACTGGGGTGTGCCCGCAGTTCAGTTCTATGCGGGAGGCTCAGGGCCCAGTTCCTGCCCTGCGCAGCTGTGAGCCCACCTGTGGAGTGAAACTATATGGAAAACTAATGCTGTCAACTATGAAGACTGCTCTGGGCCCTCTCCCTTCTCTCTGTCTCTCTGTCAAAAAAACAATAAAAATAAATCTTAAAAAAAATAAGTATTAACTTTTGAGTTAATAATACTGTTTGTGAAAACATATCCAACACTATAAAGTGCCATCATACTATATGCTGAAAATATATCCTAGTTAATTCCAAGCTATAGCAATAAGATATTTGAAATTTTTATCCTTCCCTTCATAGTAAAATAACTTAGAAAGACAACTGTGACAAAAGAAAGTTAAAGAGCTTTCTAAACTAGAATAATTTAAATAATAAATAGATGTGCTATAACATTTTACTTAGAATTACAACAAAAAATTATCATAAGTAGTCATAGCCAGCAAAAGTACAATATAAATTGAATAGAAACAAAAGTTTAATTTTGTTATACAAAGTACTTTAGGTTTTTATAAATCACCATAAAAAATAGCCAAGATATTAAATGCTACATTTTACAGCACTATTGATATTTGTTATATGAATCATAAAAAGTAAGAATTTATTGTAGAAGCAAAACTGTCATTTTCTCAATTAATAGTATCATTTTAACTATTTTTGGAGAATATTTCCCCCAAATTTTATTGTTCTTAATTTGGGATTAGCAAAAACAAACCAGGCTAAAAACTAAACTGTTTTCTATGTAATTTTCCTTAACATGGTTTAAAAGGACAGCTATAAATATTTCCCTATCCATAATAAATGCCTGCTTACTTACATGTTTATTGTATGAACTATGCCTACAAAAATGTGAACTCCCTGATTTTTGTCTATTTAATTCACAAATGTATCCGAAGCACTTAGAGCAGTGCTTGGCACCTAGTACTAATAAATATTTTTAAGTAAATAAATATGTGAACTAGTGAGTGAAGGATATCATACATGACATATGCTAGAGTCTGACATCTGACATAATTTAGAAGCTGAGCACATCAGCTTCAATTGTATTTTATCCCCACTTAAGGAAGCAAATATGAATGTAGAAAGTGAGACAGTGCTATTTTATAAAATAAACAGTTTAAATATAAAATCATTCACAAACTTTGAAATTTATTATTATCAACAAGATCTCCCTTAAATGATTAAAATAAACTAGCCTAAAAGGTCATGAAACCAGCAACCTAGAGGTTACCCTTTTTTTTTTTTAATTGTTAAATTTAATGGGGTGACATTGATTGGTAACAATTAGATAGTTTCCAGATGTACAAGTCCACATCACATCACCCATGCATCGCATTACGTGCCCACCACCCCGAATCAGCTCCCCTTCCATCACCATATATCCGGTGCCCATTTCCACCTCCCACCCCAACTCTCCCTTCCCCTTTCTTCCCCCTCTTTCAGGTCTAGTGGTTACCTTTTAACCATGAGAAAATAATTTCTCTTTGTCTTATTTTCCTCATGTAGAAGATTCATTTGCAAAGACAATGGGAAGACTGAAGTGTATATACTTTGATATGAAAGCCACTCAGCTTATTTGTAAAAGAATTTTTTAGTGAAAATATTTCAAATTTATTAGAAACATTTCTTCAACATTAACTACATTAGCTAATTTCTGACTACAATTTACATAGTGTGTGTTAAGATTTCTTCTCATACTGGGTTGTTTTCAAGTATTTATGAGATCAGTCCTGCTTGAGGTTCACATACTATATTCTTCATCAGCAGAATATTAAGTATGTCAGGCTTCCTTCTACAAACTTAGTGAAAACACAGTTTTTTAAGGTAGTACATATTTAAAATACTGGTTTCTTTTGGTATTTCACAGACTCTTAATGTCTCTATATGTCATTAATATCTCTATAACAAAAAAATATATGTAATTTTTCACAATAATTTCTTGAATCTGGAAGTTAGAGTACATCATCACTAAGATCAAGCTTTAATGGAGTTATTGTGAGGCTTAAATGAGGTTTGTGTATATATATATATAAAGCATTTCTATTTGACACATAAGAGATGCTCAATAAAAGTAGTTCTATCTTAATGCTGACAAAATATAAATTTAAAATTCTAGGTGCTAGAATTGGCAAAACCTAGAGTCTTGGTTATGCTACATAATAGCTAGGTAACCTCAACGAGTTTCAATTTCTTTATCTGCATATTGCATATACTACATACTACCTCTCCCATACTGAAAGAGGCTTAAAATAATCTATAGGAAGCACTTTGCACACAAATAGCAAATTGTTATTATGCCATATGTATTAAGGCTGTTACATTATTTTATAGACCCAATTATAAAATTATATTTAATTCATATAATGCGCAGTATTATAAGCAATTTCTAAAATGACTGCCAATGATCCCTGTGTCCTGTATTCACACCCTTATATAATCTCCTGAATGTGGGCTGGACCTAGTGACTTGCTTCTTAACTAGAATACAGTGATAGGATTTCAATTCTGAGATAAGGTTATAAAAGACTGAAACATCTTTTCTGCTCACATTCTTTCAACTTATTCACTCTGATAGTATAAGCTATCATACTGAGAATCCCATACCCATTGAAAAATCTTTCAAAAGATACTTCCCTTGGCAATGGGGGAAGGCAGATTATAGTAATGAACAAGATAGACAACAATCTCTGCCCTCGAGAGGTAATAGTGGATTCTAATTGCAAAGAGAAGTAATGCCACTAAAACAAACAACCTCCCAAAAGGCTCTTCTTGCAGCATCTAATATACTGAGTGATATAGTAGAAATTAACTATAAATTATACTTCGTAATTTCTTAACAATAGAAATAGTTTAATCATTCCATTAGAAATTAAAGAATACAGTACAATTTATACTACCATTAAATTGTTCTTATATCTAACAAATAAGAAAATGATCAATAGCCACTTCTTTTAGCATCTAACTATATAAAAATGTTATGTCCAAGAGTCACATTCAGGAGTTTTTACTCTAATGCTAAGCCCAAAAGATGAGTGAGTATATGACAGTGTGCTGTACAGCCAAATGACTAAAAGTCTAGTCCCATTCTGCTACAAACCATGTTCATAAGAGGGTGTTGTCTTCTAAACTCAAAAATAATTCAGCACTAACATAATTAACATAAATGTGTATACCCCTTGTAAAGAAATATGGAATTATACAGGGTCAGGCAGAAGTAATGCCCCTTTTTAATAAAATGGTAACATATACCAAATCTTTTACTACAAAATCATAAGCATGTAATTCTATAACATAACAATATCACACTCAAGCACGCTATATGACATTTTACATTAAGTTCAAATTACTGTCCATCTCGTGTGAGACAAAGCAAGCCTTGCAACATTACGGTGTTACTTCTGCCAGACTCCGTATATCAACTATTTACATAAACATGCCCTTTAATGAAAAACTCCACTAGCAGGAATTTACACTAAAATGCATTTTAACATGTGAACTAAATGAATTTATAGGACTAATCACTACAACATTGTTTGCAATAGCTCCAAACTGGAAAAAAAACGTAACTGTCCATCAAATAGTAGAATAAGTTATAAATTACTTTTCCAAAAATATATTTTTTTACTATGATGCCAAAGAGGAAGAAAACGTGACCCATACTCAAGAAGAAAATCGGTCACTTTGAAACAGATCCCAAAGACAGCAATAATGATGATCGCAGACAAGGACACTAAAACAACTACTAAGAATATGTGGTAGGATTTAAATTAAGAAATAAACATGTTTAAAAAATTTTAAACTATAACAGAATATTCCATTTCTATAATTTAAAAAAATTTGAAAATATTTTAAATTCTCTGGAAACCATTAAGGGCAGACACTGAAGAGGAAAGTGAACTTGAAGATGAAAGAATAGAAAATATCCTCAACACAAGTAAACAAACCTATAATTATGTATGGTGAAAGATCTTAAGCAGAATTATTGTGACTATTTCACAATGTGCACACATATCAAATCATTATGTTGTGCACCTGAAACTAATAATATGTCGGTTAAAAAAGTCCAAAGAGAAAATTATCTAGAAAGAAATAACCTTAGAAGAGAAAAAGGATAATGTGGACAAACTGGAAAGTCCAGATATAAGTCTTCAAGTTAGTTAATAATATTGCATCACTGTTAATTAGTTGTGATAAATGCACCATGTTAACATTAAGGGAACCTGGGCAAAGAATATATAAAAACTCTGCACATGTTTTGCAAATTTTCTGTAGTTCTAAAGTTATTCTAAAATAAAAAGTTTTACAAGATAAAGGCAGAAAGCAAAAGCTGAAAGATACTTGTTGCCAGCATATATACTTTACAAGACATAATTAAAAGGGTGCTTTTCAGGCTGAAAGAAAATGATTGTGGATAGAAATCTGAAAGTAAACAATAGATTTAAACAGACATATTAAATGTATGGGTAAGTACAAATAAAACTTTTTCTTATTTTTAATTTCTTTTTAAAATAAAATTGATTATTTAAAACTAAGATAATAACAAAGTATTAGAAGATTTATAACAGTGTCATGAAAAGGCAGAAAAAGAAAGGATATGGTTTTTAAAGCCCCTACATTATACTTCAAGTGGTATGACAGTATTTGAAAGTTTGATGAAATAGGTGTAAACTCTATCAATGAAATATAAAACAGATAAGCAATAGAGAAAATTTGATGAAACCAAAAACAAGTTCCTTGAAAAGATCAATAAAATTGATAATATTTCAGCTGAACTAATCAAGGGGCAAAAAAGACGACATATTTGTAAGTTGCCAATATTAGGAATGAAAAGTGGAGAATCAGGGAAGCCAAAATAACTCAGTGGGTTAAGAGATTGCTTTGAAGCCCTGGTGACGGAGGATTGAATCCTGGTCACAGCCCATGTGGACCCATATGCTGAACTGGGGTGTGCTTCCCATGCAGGAGGCCCCCAGTTCAGCTCTTGCCCCCAAGTTTGGCCCCTGCCTCGAGGGGGTGTGCCTCCCCATGAAGGAGACTCCAGCCCAGTTCATGCCCTGCATGGCCCCCACCCACCTGTGTGGAATGAAACCACACTGCAAACCGGTGACATACAAATATGGAGACTGCTCTGGGCCCTCCCCCTTCTCTTTGTCTCTCTCTGTCTATGTCAAAAACAATAAAATATTTTTTAAAAGAAAAAGAAAAAAAAGTGGAGAATCATTACAGATGCTGTAAAAGGATGAGAGAATATCATGGACAACTTTTAGTCAATAAATATGAAATAAAAAAAATTTCCTAAAAAATACAATCTACCTAAGCTCAATCAAGAAGAAATAAACTGAATAGCCTTATAACTATTATAGATGTTGAATGTATACTTATAAACCTTCCCACAAAGAAAACTACACATATAGCTTTAGTGTGAGTTCCATCAAACATTTATAGAAGATATAAAAACAATTCTACATAAATTTTTCTAGAAAATGGAAAAAGAAAATAAAAACAACAGTTTGACAGTTCCTTGCAAGGTTAAATATATACTTACCATATAACTCAACAACTCTAACCTTAGATATTTACAAGGGAAATGTAGACATGTGTCCATACCAAGACATACAACAAAAATGTTCACAGCTTTTTTGCTTATAAGAGTCAAAAACTTTTTAAAAATCCAAGTATCTACCAACAGGTGAATGGATAAACATACTGTGACACATTGATAGAAAGGAATATTATTTACTAGTAAAAAAAGGAACAAACTACTGATATACAAAACAACATGGGTGAATCTTAAAAGTATGCCAGGTGAAAAACGCCAGCAAGAAAAAACGAAAAAGAATGCACATGTATATGAAGTGCTAGAACAGAAAAACTACTATATAATGATTAAAATCAGACCAGTGCTTGCCGGAGAGCAAATCGGTAACTAATTAAAAAGAGGGATGACAGTTACATGAAGGTATAGACTGGAGAAAAGTCATCTAACTGTACACTTAATATGGGTACATTTCACTGACATAAATCATGCTCCAATAAAGCTGAAAATCTTTTTAAGAAAAAGTTTAAACTATCTACATTTTATGAAAGTAACTGAAAAATGTCAATAATTGAAGGCAGCTAATTCATTAAATGGCTAAATTATGTGCTGACATTTTAAGTTTCAATGAGATAAGACTTTTTTCAGCAAAATTATCATTGTACGTTCTTACTTTTAATGGAAAAAAATTTCAAAAGTAATTATTCTATAACCAACTTCAATCCAAATGTTAATGTGAAAATACTTTCCACACATTTTCTAGAGTAAGAATCAACTCAAATAACTAGTAATACAATTAACAAACCACAGAAACACTACTGAATTTTCTTAGCAGCCTAACCTTTTCTCAGAGCAAAAGAAATAATCGTGAATATTCAAAATATGATTCTGAATTATAATAAATATATAGTATAGTTTAGAGAGTTATTTTTAGAAGAACTTATTTTCTTCACTACTAGAAAGAAAATTATTGTTACAAGGTGCTTCTTTTTTTTTTTTTGCAGTTTAGGAATTTATTGTCAAATGGTGTTTTTTGGTGTTTTATTATTTTATTTTTTTTTATTGTTAAATTTAATGGAGTGACAATGGTTGGTAACAACTAGATAGTTTCCAGATGTACAAGTCCACATTACATCACCCATGCATCACAATATGTGCCCGCCACCCAGAATCAGCTCCCCCTCCACCACCATATATCCGGTGCCCACTCCCACCTCCCCCCACAACTCTCCCCCCTCCTTGCCCCTCTCCAGGTAACCACCAAACTATTGAGTGTGTCCATAATGCTGGTGCCCTCTCCCACCTCCCCTCCCACACTCCTTCCCACCTCCTACCCTTCTCTAAGGCAAACACCAAGCTATTGAGTGTGTCCATAGGTCTCTGTGTCTTTGTAACTTTCAGTTTTATATTCCACCTATAAGTGAGGTCATATGTTTCCGGATTCTTTCAGTCTGACTTATTTCGCTTAATAAGATGGTCTCTAGGTCCATCCATGTTGTCACAAATGACTATTTCATCATTTCTTATCGCTGAGTAGTATTCCATCGTGTAAATATACCACATCTTCTTTATCCAGTCATCTATCGAAGGGCATTTTGGTTGTTTCCATGTTCTGGCCACTGTGAACAGTGCTGCGATGAACATGCGGGTACAAACATCTTTAAAGATTAAGGTTTTCAGGTTTTTTGGGTAAATGCCCAGGAGAGGGATGGCTGAATCATATGGTAATTCCATTCGTAATTTTTTGAGGAATCTCCACACAGCCTTCCACAGTGGTTGTACCAGTTTACATTCCCACCAGCAGTGTATGAGGGTTCCTTTTTGTCCACAGCCTCTCCAGCACTTGTTATCCCTTGTCTTGTTGATTATAGCCATTCTAACAGGTGTAAGAAGGTATCTCATTGTTGTTTTTATTTGCATCTCCCTAATTGCCAGTGAGGTGGAGCATTTTGTCATATATCTGTTGTCTTCATGAGAGAAGTGTCTGTCAAGGTAATCTGCCCATTTTTTAATTGGATTGCTTGTTTTTTTCTTGTTAAGTTGTACAAGTTCTTTGTATATTTTTTATATTAGCCCCTTATCAGAGGCATTGTTTGCAAATATTTTCTCCCAGTTGGTTGGTTGCCTCTTTGCTTTGTTGATGGTTCCTTTGCAGCACAGAAGCTTTTTAGCTTGATAAGGTCCCACTTGTTTATTTGTGCTTTTACTTCCCTTGCCAATGAGGTCAGATTCATAAAGTCCTCCCTGAATCCCAGGTCCATAAGTTTAGTGCCAATGTTTTCTTCTATGCAATTTATTGTTTCCTTTCTTATTTGGACGTCTTTAATCCATTTTGAGTTAATT
>PVKE010012210.1:0-19169 GCA_004027555.1 Craseonycteris thonglongyai
GATTCCCATACTGAAGACTCATTATTATTATCTTTGTCAGGATATACAGCTAATTATGATTCCTTGGTTAGAGACATGCAAACTCAGTCTTCCCATTAATGTTAAGGCAACAAAGTAAATTCTAAATCTGTCTTTATCTGTAGCTACTTTGAATTAATAAATATTGTTAATAATTATCCATGTTCTTTTAATTCCCCTGAATGTGAGTTTTTTGGCCCATTAAATAATTATTGTTGTTGTTTTTTAGGTAGGTAGATAAGCCGTATATCTATATTTCAGTACGAGGTGTACTCAGCGAGCTATTGATAGATTAGCAAAAAGTAAGTCATATTATTCTTTCATGATAAATTTTCCTGGCCCCCCAAAAAAACACGAAAGTGAAATATTAAAATCAAATTATCAGCCATACTGTGCATTTTTATAACAATTTTTTCATATTTACAAACAAATAGTACAACAACTTATACATTGCAGTTGATAAAAAAATTAAATTGCATTTTAAGTTAGTAAAAATATATCTTGAAAAAGTGTCGGAAAATCGAATTTTTTAGGTACCGCATGTACGGGATGCTGCTATCAAAAGTTGGGTCTGGAAATTTATTTTCTTCATGGGCCTAAATCTCGAAAACTTAATAAGTGATTTAAAAAATAAAAAATAGTTTTGAACATATATTTTACTTATCTACCCATACCTCACTGGAATGTACCTTATACTGAAACACAGTGTCTAAACATAGTATGCATTTCACACCCCTTCTTCCCCCTTAGACTACGCCTATGACAAGAAGTCGATCGCGTCACACTTTTAAGATAAAAAGTAGATCTTATACACAGAAAAGTTGGCCACCTCTGATGTAGACTATGGCCTGATAGCAAGGATCCAGATCTGTTGAACAACTTGGGAATTTGTCTGGAAAGCAGTGGGGGACCATGGGGAGGGAGGAGGGTTAAGCAGGGGAGTAGCATTGTTCAGGTGATGTTGTCAAATGCTTACTCTGATAGCTATGGAAAGGATGATCTGGGTAGTGGGAGAGACTAAAGGGCTGCAGGGTAACCACCTACAACAAAGGAGGAAGTTACATTCTTTCTATTCTATATCTCCATACTTGGCAACTAAGGTACTTTCCCAGCAGGCCAAGAGAAGTGCTCCCAAAGCTGAGAGACTGGAGCTGATTCAACTAGTTCTTGGCTTGGAGGACAGCAGCAGTGAGTGCAGACTATTCTCTGTGCTCACCGGTGAATGTATGCCAGTTGCACATTAGGAGAAACACCTCACTTGAGAAAACCAAGTATATACCATATGTGTATTCCACCTAAGCAAGCCTTGCATATGGAGGTCTTATCCAGTACATTCAACTGCAAACTCCTTTTGGCTTGTACATCTTTTCTCCTGGGACTGAGCAGCATCTGGCACATAGTACAATAGGTATTCAATGAACATTTATTACTCTGAAGAAGGGACACTTCTGTAGGATGTGGGTGGTTGCATAGTCACTGATGACCCTAAATGAGACCCAGAGTACTGTGCTTTCTAAGAACAACAACAAAAAAATTGTGTGGGATTATGTCAAAGGGCTTAAATTTTTTTAGTCTTGGTTGAGCCACTCAAGAGCCCTGTGGCTGTGGACAAGCCACATAACCTACTCAATTTACTTATCTGATTTTAAAAAACACAGAAAATTTCTAAGAGTATGAGAGTACACCTGGAAGCATTTTGCAAATTGTAAATGACTGAAAGTGGTCTATGCATAAAATGGAATACTATTTAGCTATACAAAAGAAGATGCTAAAAACATGATGCTAGGTGAAAGAAGCCAGATACAAAAGATCACATACTGTATGGTTCCATTTGTATGAAATGTCCAGAATAGGCAAATCAATAGATGCAGAAAGCAGATTAGTGGCTTCCAGGGCCTGGGAAAGAAAGGATAGACTTGGAATGTTGATTGGGTATGAAGTTTCCTTTTGGATGATGAAAATATTCTAGAACTAGAGACAGCTGATGGTTGTACACTGTAAAGGTGCTCAATGCCATTGAATTGCATACTTTAGAATGATTAAAATGGTAAATATTATGTTTGTGTATTTTACCACAATAAAAAAGCCAAAAAAAAAAAGTGCTACATGAGTGAGGGTTAATCATCCTGAGAAGTTGTTGATTCTTGCATTCTGTATGCAGCCCTAATTCACATTTTAAAGAGTTATTATTTTGAGAGAAGGTGAAAGACAGAGAGAGACATAGAGAAGGAGGAGGGCCTAGAGCAGTCTCCATATTTGTACATCATCAGTTTTTTGACATAGTTTTATTCCATACAGGTGGATGTGGGGCTGCACAGGGCAGAAGTGAACTGGGGGCCTCCCTCATGGGAGGTGAGAACCTTCACCACCATCTTGGCCATTACCAGTTGCATGCCGCCGTTCAGCATGTCAGTTTTCGTGGGCTGGGGTCAGGATTCGATCCCCGGACCTAGTGGTTGCAAGACAAATGCTCAACCTGTTGAACTATCCAAGCATCCCCCCAATTCATTTTTGATGTCCAAAAAACTTAGAGTGGGTACATCTCCACTAAGTAACCTTTCTGGAAGAGAGGAGCTGGAGTGGGGGTGGGGAGGAAAGGAGGAGCTCTGGACCATCGGAAAAGGGAAGCTGGATGGTTTTGTTTCAAAGATTGCCAGTTGTTCACCCTGTTTGTATTTAAATGAAAGGAAGCTTTGAAGTGGGAGCCGCCTCTGAACAGGGCTTGGGGTTCCTGCCTTGTGTGGTAGAGTTCAGACTTGTCCAGATCTGTTTTTAGCCAGAGGTTACTGTTTCTGGTGGAAAAGCCTCACATTTTTGGTTACTAATACATGAGTAGGAAAAGCAGGAGTAAATTGGGGGTAAGGAATAAATTCCCCTTGGACTTGGTGTGAAAAGAAGCTTGCTGACTGAGCTTCATGATTTGGGAGCATTTTCTCACTTTTATGGACACTGAATTTCATTTTATTATTAATGTTGGCTGCATCTCAGATTATACTCTGTTTGGTAAAGAACAACTTTAAATAAATGCATCAATCACTGAAAATCAAAAGTGCTGGGCTAAACCCTAGCAATGCCTTGAGGTTATCAGTTTGAGGAAAACCTGTACTGGGTTAAAGTCCCTTAAAAATGGCAGGAAATTCATTTCTAGTTGAGTTTGCATATTTAGAAAACTCTTCTCCTAGTTGCAGAGTTAAATGTTCTGCCAACCCATAGAAATTTTAAGTCCCATTTATAGACAGGTCACAATCTGTCTGTCTATGCTGATAATCTCCAAGAGTTAATAAAATCTAGAAGAGTATGCAATGGCATTCAAAACAACAGCTAGTTGCTTTCTACAGCTCCTCATAGCCAACCAGGCCAACATGGTTTGCAAACAACAGTGGAGGAAGTCTCAACAAACCCTATGAGGGTGATAATTGTAATAATGGTTCATATCTTCACCCTATGTAATTTTATGGGAATTGAGAGTCTAGCCAAATAATAAGTTCCTGCCCCTTTTATCTGCCCAGTTCCCAGCACAGTCCTGAGGTGTCTGAGGCACTTCTCACTGTAACCTCTTAAAGCAGATTGTAACAATAACAACGGTAATGACAAGTTCCCAATCTGCACGGTTCCCGTCATTAAAAGAGCTCTAGGAGCTTCAAAAACACTCATTAATGGAATCTGCCAAAGCTTGGAAGGTGGGAAGACTCGCTCATATCCAGTTTTCTGGTGGCTAAGAGGAGACTGGGCCCCAGAGAGGTGAGGGCAGAGAATTGGGTGTCTTGGGCTACCTTTCTTCCATGTGAGCCAGGAATCCAGTCCAGGGTTCCGGACTCAACGTCCTAGCTGTATGATATTTGCAAGTTGCTTCCCTTCTCTAGGCCTCAGTTTCTCTACCTGCAGGAGGATGGTTGGGGCCAGAAAGTTTCTAAGATTACACCTGACTTTCTCCCAACGCCTCGTCGTTGAGGCTTTCTCCCACTTTAGTATTTGGTTAGACTGGTCGCTGAACCAGGCTTGGTGGGAGCAGTAGAGGCGGTAAAGACAATGCCTGCTAGGGTTTCAAACAAGATGATGCCCCATGAGCAAGCAGCGTTTGAGAAGCAGGAGGCCAGGTGAGGCTCTAGCTCAACTCGAGTCCCAAGTCCTGGTGGTGCTTGCAGGGAAACAATTCGAGTAATGCCAGTGCCTTCCCCCAGGACCAGAGCGGGGTGGTTAGGAGCGTTCCCCAGGCTGCAGCACCAGTGGGGAGGGGGGCAGGTATTCAGGCCGGAGGGCTTCGTCTGGCTTGCGGGCAGCGGGTCAGGTGGCCGAGCACAGAAGGCCTAGGACTCAGACATGGGCTTCAGGACAAGTCCCCGGCTGCTTG
Source organism: Craseonycteris thonglongyai (assembly GCA_004027555.1). Classification (NCBI taxonomy): domain Eukaryota; kingdom Metazoa; phylum Chordata; class Mammalia; order Chiroptera; family Craseonycteridae; genus Craseonycteris; species Craseonycteris thonglongyai. Next base: position 4,370 of record PVKE010012210.1, read on the forward strand.
GTACCCCATGACTTGGGCCTTTTCCCCAGGAGAAACGAGCCTTTCCTCTATGGATGGGGGGGGGGGGCGGCGGGGAGGCTCCACGCCTTCTCGGAGGAGGGGAGGAGGGAGGAGCCCAGCGGGGCGTGTCTCTTGAGGGAGCACCCGCGCGCCCGGTGCGGCCCCCTAGGAAGTGGATTTAGCTACTCCGGATCCAACCCCGCTTCCAGGTTTTCTCCCGTCCCAGCACTGCGAGCTCCCGCCCGTCTCCTGGCCCCCCCACCTCCCCCCCCCACAGCCTGCCCCCTCTCCCCGTGTGCCGCCCGCTGGGCCAAGTTTGCAGAGCGTCGCAGAGCACGCCGGCCAGTCAATCAGCAGCGGAGGTGAGGAGGGAGCTGCCGTGCGGCCGAGGGCTGAGTGAGCGAGTCCAGTGGAACCAGGAGAGCGGAGCAGTGCCGGGCAGCACAGGCAGCGCGCAACGAGCGCCAGCCGCCGCCCCACACCCTCCGCGGCCCCCGTGGCGCCTGCCACCTTACCCTCCTTTTCCGCGCCCCTGTCCAGCCGGCCAGCCAGCTCGCTCAGTTCGCTGCCCTCGCGGAGTCTCGAGGTCACCGGTCAGCGCCTCCGCTCCCTTGGGCCTTGCACCGCCTCTCCTCCCCTGGCCCGGCGCTTGGCACTGGAGACCGTTGACTGACGCGCGAGGCCCAGCTCCACTTTTCTTCGCCCCGCGTCTCCTCCTCCTGCCACGCTCCTCCAACTCGTACTCCTTCACCACCTCGCTCCACTCGCGAGCTCCCGAGTCCGCAGCCGTAGGCCCGCGCCTGCCACTTTCCTTCGTGTCCCAAAGGTAGGAGCGCGTCTGCCTGGCCCGCACCATGGCACGTTTCGGCTTGCCCGCGCTTCTCTGCACTCTGGCGGTGCTCAGCGCCGCGCCGCTGGCCGCCGAGCTCAAGTCGGAAAGTTGCACGGAAGTGCGACGTCTCTACGTGTCCAAAGGCTTCAACAAGAACGATGCCCCCACACATGAGATCAACGGTAGGTGAAGGCCCCCGGGGGGCAAGCGCAGAGACGGGCACCAGGGGGAAGGGGCCGTAGAAACCCCGCCGGCTCCCGTGCCAGATGCAGGTAGCCCATAGGGAGGGCGCGAGAGCGAGCCCCGGAGCAGAAGGTTCCCCTCGGGCGCGGCGGCCCTCGGGGCGTTGCTAGTGGTGGGGCGCCGCTGAATTCCCCGGTGCCGCTCCCGCGCTCTGTCCCCCACCCTGCAGCCTTCCCGGTCCCAGGAAGCTCCAGAGGACTCTGGCCCACAGAGCGCGTGTCACAGGCTCCCTCGCCTTTTCCGGGTTGAACTTATTACTGGGCTCCCCGCTTTGTTGTGTGGGTGACGAGAGGCCGGGTGGGGGTGGAGGGTGCCCTAGGGGTGGGGTGGGAGTACCTTCTAGAGGTTGCCAGATTCCGGGGAGCGCAAAACATAGAACTTGAATTGGTGGTTCATTGATGTTCTGAAAAAACCCTCTCAGTGCCTTTCTGCCACCGCTGACACGGTTTAGGAGTTTTAGCAGCTACAGCGGTTAGGGATGTCGCCTTTAAAAACTAACCCTCCAAGCCCCGACTTTTGGAAACTGCTGTTTTCCAGAAGGTGTTGGACAGGAAGGATATTTTGACCGCTTTCTTTCTTTCTTTCTTTCTTTTTTTTTCTCTCACCTCATTTTAAGGGTTAATTGCACACTGAATTACAAACCTTTGAAAGGACGGACTGCTGGAAACCTGAATCTCAGCTTGGAGGTGGTTATGCAAATTGAGACTGTTTAGCCTGCGAAAAAGTTCACCGGATTTCGGTGCCGGGGGTTACGTGGGGTATTTGTGAAAGCACTTCTTGGAAAGCTGGTGAGGCAACTGTCTAGCCTGCGCCCGTCACCTCCCCTCTTCGCCAGGCCGGCGGCGGTGACCGGGCGGGCCGGTCCCCTCCGGGTAGCACTTCCATTCGCAAAGGCCAACTGTTGCGTTCAGCCCGGCCGCCGCGCTGGTGCCAGCGGCGGCGCAGGTAGCCCGTTCGCCCTGAGGGTTCAGAAAGAACCACGCAGGAACCTAGCTGGCTAGCGGCCAGCGTAACCTAACGGAGAAGAGAGCGAATCAAGCCCGGGGGCCAAGCCTCCATTCTGTACCTTTCATGGAAGTGAGCAGAGTGCTCCTCTGCCTTGCAGTGTTGGTCACCGGGTGAGGCGGGCAGGAGGCCGGCCGCCAGCAAAGGAAATACTGTAATTTTAACCAGGCACTTCCAAAGGCTTAGGAAGACTTGGGGTCATTTTTTTTTGGAAGGGCTATTAATAACCTTGGAGATTAAGTGCAGTCATCAATTACATATAAACTACAAAGGTAATTGAGGGAAGTTTCTGGGCAATTTCTGAGTGTAACTGGCATCTGTCTAGAAATAGAACCCAAGAAATTGTTGGAGCAGCCTAGGAACCCACTGCACCTTGGTAGTTATCAAATAACTCGCACATTACTGATTAGAGACTGTTTGCCCTTGAGCTAGCTGCCTGTCTTTTGGGTAGCTCAAGTATGTCCTTACAGTGGCACAATTTTATTGGTTGTAGAGCTCTGAAAAGGCCGCCCCCCCCCACCTTGCCCTTCCAGAAAAAAGTGAAGTGAACCAGCCGCCACTGAAGCTTGGGGGCCCCAAAGGTCAGGCCTGGGGTCTTTGTGCCCTGCACAGTTTGGGCCTGGGCCCAGTGGAGATGATTGGCGTGAAGGTTACAGTTGTCATTCCCACATTTTGAAGGGATAGAGGCGGCAGTGCACTTAATGGGAATGTGACAAGTTTTCATCTTCTGTTCATGCAAACAGTATGGGCCTTGGAGATGGACTGGAGGCATTCAGGGAGTGGGTTGAGAAATGGCCCTTCCCACTTTCTTCCACTTTGCTGTGTGCACTCACAGGCAGGACTTCTTCCTCAGCCATCATCTCAGGAAAAAGGAAGTTTGAAGGGTGCTCAAGGGTTGTGCTAGGTGTTCCCTTTGATTGTCATGATCCCCAGAAAATACCTGAGGACTATTTTTGCATGAATGTCTATGTGGACATTTTCTCCCCAAAGATCCGAGAGTTATTAATGAGCAGCAGCAGGAAATGGAAGCTAACGTGCTCACACCCAAAACATTTTATTCTTTTTGTCTTGTCCTTCATCTCCCTCCCAGGGCTGCTGCTTTTATTTCCCCTTTTGAATGACCTACTGGACTGCATTCTCCTGAGGAACAAAGGCAGTGCCTTTTTAGCTGGAATCCTTGGAAGACCACCAAGGACTTTAGCTCATGCCGTGCAATTTCGCACCACTTTCAACAATAACAAAAATGCATGACTGAATAGCTAAAAAATGTGGAGTGTTAGAGGCATTCATTTGAGTCTAGGACACTGTCACAACACAGACAGACCCAAGTAAATACCTTTAGACGTCCAGTATAGAAACGGGGTAATCTTTACCATCAGCATGGCCTCTCCAGATACATGCATTATTAGCCTTGTCTTCCCTAGGCTACAGTCATAATTTTGGTCATTTTGGAGAGCATAGTTAATAAGATGACATATATTCATCTTGTGTCTGAATGAATTAATTGCCAGGCACTTTCCCTAGTCGGGGGATATATATGCAAGAAGTCCAGGATTGTTTCCTAGGCAAAGGGTCACAATGTCTGGGTACCTACCTCAAGGTTTAGTCCAAGTTTAAGGTTTTATTTCCAAGGGCCTTGCACTTGCCTTCTAGAGGTCTGAACAGGCTTTAAGAGTACTCCTATGCTCTGAAGAACTCTCAGTCTTTTTAGATCTTAATTAAGATAATTTGATGTGCTCTCAAGGATGTCCAAGAGTACATCATGCTGACAGGATTTCCAACTGAGGTCCTGCATTGACCCCTGCATTTATCGAATAATGAGTAGCCCACATGGCGTGATCACAAGGGATCTTTAACACAATGATGGGCTTTTGTTCAGTTTTCAGTAGGCATATATTTTTGGAGCACCTACTATGTGCAACACTCTGTGCTTGATGAATTCTGGAGGCAGCAAGAAGGGCAGGAGAGGCCTCTGCCACCAGGACCTTTCCACATAGTAGATAAGCCGTGTATATACACAACTGGAATACACACACATGGTGTGTGATATGTACCATATGAGTGGTACAGATGAGGAGAAAGAAGTGCCCAGAAAATTCTAAAGGAGAAGGAATTTGGGACTCAAGCATTAGTTAGGTAATGCTAGTACACTAAGAACAAATATTAATAAGAAAAATTTAGATCTAACCATTTTCATTGTTCCTTCATAAAAACAAGATGAAAGATATGCAATAATTGGCATTTTATTAGTAATCTAATCTTTGCAGAGATTGTCTTTAAGAGTGAGGAAGTTGGTTAGAAATTTTCTTAAGCTTGTCAAAGGCTCCTTCCTCAGTGACATTGAATGATACCAGGGAGAACTTTCTATCAATTGTGATTCTGGAGTTTTTGTTTCCTGTTCCCATTTCATGAGCAGCACACCTGTGAGTGTGTGCTGGTGTGTGTGCACGCATATGTAATATACTCCAGACAATTCTGGGAATTATATAACCTGTGTTAGTATTACATGGGAAAAAGTGTGGGAGGAGAAGTAGGAATCCTTTCTGATGCCAAGTTGATTGTTGCATGTAAGACAGTGTATATCTTCAAGATTTGTATTCCCTCTTCCCAACTTTAAGTAGATGGGTTGGATTTTGCAATGAACTTGTGACTTTCTATTCTGTTGGGATCATCAGTTTGGCTCCCTGTGTTTCATTTGACAAGAGGGTCTAATTGAGCCACAGGGCCTGTCAGTGTAGAAATGATTCCAGGTAATACAGGAACTACGTCCTGGACATGCTCATAAAAGCACTTAGTAAAAGTTCTGGCTTATGCAACTTAATATCTAGAACATGCAAATCAAAAATGTTTGATTCAGCATAATTACTGGTTTTTTTTTTTGTTTATTTGACTCATGTTGGGTTGCGTGCAATTTCAGGAGACTAGACTGAGGAATGAAAAAGGAAGTTTCTGTTGTCCTTATGAAGGAAACATCAGTGTTAACCTTAATCAGTTGGAAGTGACTCTGACTGCCCAGTAATGTTGTTGTACCACTGAGGATGTTTCCATTTTCAGTAGATTTTCCATTAACTGGAACTCAACCAGCAAAATGTATTTGCTGGTTGTTTGTGAGTTTGCCGGTTGCTTGAATTCCAGTTAACAGACAGTCTACTACATTTATCTGACATCTACCAATCCCCATGGATGCCTGTTAACTGAGAGTCTACTGTATGTTCACAAAATGTACATTCTGACCTTGTGTAAAGAGCTAGTAGCTCTGAATGCTTTTTTGGGATCTGGTCCTATGCTAAAGACTTTATGTGACTGTCTCATTTGAAATCCAACCATATGAAATCAGAATTATCTTCATCATCCCCATTTTATAGACAAGGAAACTGAGATCTAAGGGGATTTAGGAATATATTCAGTTTCACAGCTGGTAGAGGTTTGATTTGAACCCAGATCTTATCTGACCCTGACTGTAGTAAGTACCAAGCTTGTCCAACCTGTGGCCTATGGGCTGCATAGCCCAGGATGGCTTTGAATAGGGCCCAACAAAAAACTCATAAACTTTTCTTAAAACATGAAAAACTTTTTTTAGCTCATTAGCTGTCACTCATATTAGTATATTTTATGTGTGGCCCAATACAGTTCTTCCAATGTGGCCCAGGGAAGCCAAAAGGTTGGACACCCCTGGTCTATGCTGTGTTGTATAGTAAGACAAGAAAGTACCTTCCCAACTCCCATGAGGGCTGGTTTTAGGAATATAAGCTATGAGAAGGCCAGAGGATACAATCATGTCCTTTGCAGGTATAGTGTTAGACCCAGATATAGACAATCTGGTGTTAACAGTAAAATCAATATAAATTGTAATTCCTGGGCCATATGGAGCCAGTGATAGTTTTTGAGTAGGTAAATGTCATCAGTCAAGCTGTTTTAGGAAGATAGCTAGTTGTACTGCTAGTAAATTGTTGCCGAGGCAAGGTAAGAATAAAAGGGAGAGCTGTTAGGAAGCTGTTTTAAATAGTTCTTAACTGGCCTACCTGCCACTTGCCTGTTATCCTGCCATTCCATCCTGAATATTGCCCGCTTCATTTCCTCATACCAGTGTTTTGAATGGAGTCATTCCTCTGCTTTGAGCTTCAGTGGCCCCAAGTATAATATCTCAAATGCTGTTTTCATTGAGTCACTTCTGAACTCCCTAGGTTTATGTACACTCTCTCCTAATCCCCTGCTTGAATAAGATTCCTGGTCTCTGCACATAACTGTCTTGTATTATAGTTGTGTGTGCAGGCACATATGTGTCTTCTCTTCTTAACTGTAAGCAAGCTGAGGGCAGAGATGGCAGCCCCTGGTGTTTAGTGTGCCCAGCAGTACCAAGTGTGATAGTTACACAAGTTGGGGGATGGCAGAGACAGTTCTATTGCATTCTCTGTTAGGACGCAGTGCTATAGTGGGATTATACTGCCTTGGTGATGGATTGTCATCTCATGGTGTCTTGATCTCCTGGGAATCACTTGGCTCTAAACTTTTGAAGTGAAATAAATTTTTAGTAAGTCCCCATTATATGTTGATATAACACGGAGAATGTTTTTATTCTTTGAGTGGAGTACTTGTATTTACCACTTCATTAATAACTGAGTGCTATAGGACTTTTTCAGAAAGACTCAGAATTCTGTTTTTCGTCCCTTTTTGAGATATATTAAGAAAAAAACAATTGAGACTTGTAATTGGGCACTTTAGAAGAGTAATTTAACACATTAGATTCAGTATGTAGAGCCATTCAATGCACATCAGTTACCTGTTTAAAAATAAAGTCTATAGTTTGTTGTCTTTACCAAACAGGAACACAAGCTTAAGGATATCAGAGTATTTTATATAGGCAGACACACTAAAATATGAACAGGTAAGGGCTAGTATTTTCAGTTCCACTTGGTTAAACATCTGTTGCTTACTATAGAGAACATGAAAGTGCAGAAAATTCATGAAGCGATTTCATCCTGGAGGTAATTTGAAATATTATATTTAAGTTCTGATGCGTTTAATTCAGCAGTCTGGTGGGAGAGGAAAATCAAAGTGATCTATCAGCCAGGTATTCAACTTTTGAAAAAGAAACTCTAACAAATGTTAGAAATTAGGAAAAAATTTGAATGGAAGAGTTAGAAAAGTCAATAACCTCCAGGAAGCCTGGAAACTATGTAAAAACATCTTATTGGAAGCCCAGATAAATGTGTGCCAGACATCAAAAAGACCAGCTGCTTGGGAGAAGAAAAAAAGAACCCGGCATGACTAACTGGCAGAGTACAAGAGGCTGCTTCAGGGAAAAAGGCATCTTTCGCAAAATGGAAAGAGTTTAAGCTAAGAGAAGAGGGAAGTCCATGAAGTATAGCAGGGCAGGTACAAACTAGAAATTAAGTGAGCCAGAAGAGAATTGAAGGTGATAGAAATTAAGAGGTCTGAAAGAATCGGAGGCGAACCCGGCAAGGGATTTGAAAGTAGGTTCATGTGATGATAATGATGAAAAGGGTGGACTAAGTGAGTCCATTCTATCAGAGGAAAAGCAATATGGCTTTTAAAGGGGGAAACCATGCCCGATTAACCTCCCAGAGTTCTTTGAGAGAAAATAAGTGGATACTAGAGGGAAACAGACAGAGTTTAGGTTTTCAAGAAATATACAATAGGATTCCAAGGCAAAGAATATTCAGAAAATGCATTTACTTTGGGACAGGTGGGATGTTGTTTATCGAGAGCAAATAATAGAAAGGCAACACTCCATTCTCCTAGAAGGAGTAGTTTACTTGGAGAGGACATGGTTTCTTGAAAAGGGCAATTCTAGTTTAGCTCTGTGACAAATCAGTTGTCTGATAGACAACTAAGAGAGTGTGAGGCTACATTATGCAGGAGATTTGGATTTCTGCATTCTTTGAAAACAATCGGAAATGTGGAACAGTAGACCTCATTGGTGTGTGTCCCCATATGTCCCAGAGTTGATGAGAGGGGTGTCTCCTTTCGGAAGTTCACGCTTGGCCCCGTTTTATTACCCGTCGCCTTCTTTAGACGCTCGGATCTAGATCTTAAAGCACATCGTGGCAAGCTCACCGATCCACCGGCCACGCCTACTACGACTATTTGTCATCTTCTCTTGTAAAATCACTGGTAAAGGGGAAGCTGGGATGGCTCAGTGGATTAACCGCTCACTTTGCAGCCCCGGGAACCAAGGATCGAATCTCAGCCCCGGCCGTGTGGACCCATATGCTGAACTGGGGTGAGCTTCCCACGCGGGAGGCCCCCAGCCTGGTTCCCATCCTGTGCGGCCCCCGCCCACCTGTGTGGAACGAAACCATGTTGACAACGGATGACGTGCAACTATGGAGACGGCGCTGGGCCCTCCCCCTTCTCTCTGTCTCTCTCTGTCAAAAACAAAATAAATCTTTAAAAAATGGCTGGAAAGAACAGACTGTCCTTGGACATGTCACGGTGACGTAGCCTTGATTTTGCGTTTCCTGGTGAGGTTCTTTCTCCTTTGAAAAATGGGAGTGGGGTGTTAAAGTGCTGGATTAGGTCAGGGATTCACAACACTGGCTACATATTAGAATCACCTGGAGAGCTTTTAAATCTAATGCCTGGACACCACCCCAGACTAATTAACTTATACATCCTGGCAGTGGGACTAGGTCATGGTAATTTTTTAAAAGCTCCCCAGTCGTTCTGACGAGCAGCTGTGGTTCAGAACCACTGCCCTGGAGGATCTCCGAGGTCCCTTCCATCTCTGAGATTCTGTGATTCTAAATTTTCTGGTGAAATTCATCACAAAGTGCTCTCTCTGTGAGCTTTCATTTGGATTCAGTGCATGCTTATGTTAATTTTGGCTAACTTAGATTTAAGAGGAAGTTTTGTTAAACTTGGAAAAAATATTTTTAAAATCAAGGTTCGGTATATGCCATAACCATTGATGCTTTACTGAGGGTAGAGAAATAAGACTAGGGCATTGAGAGTGCTTTGCAGAGAATTAGAAAGGAATGTAGTCTTGTTGTCATTTATTGATTAGGTGTCAGTGTGCTAGGTGATCTTTCTTCCCTTTCCCTTTATTGGTAGAATAAAAACAATCTCCTTATCCCTTACTTTAATGTCCTCTTTGCCATGTGTTTATTCTCTTCAAGTATCTTATCAAGAAATAGAAGTACGGTAAATCCCTAGGCTTCTGGCGGGCACAGCCATCCAGAACACAGCTGGGAATGTGGAAGTGAGCAGGAAAGCTAAATGATGGAAGCAGCTGTCATAAAGCCCATGCATTCTATCTACTTGGAGAAAAGGCCTTCAGAAATTTATCATCTGCAATCATTGATTGAATAGCTCTTCTATCAACAATAATTTCTAGGTGCTGGGGATTCAAAGAGATTTAAAACAGCAACCACATTTTTGAGGGACTTATATTCAAATTAGGTAGATAAGGCTTAGTAGTGTATGTGCTGCTGAAGCCAGCACAGGTAGATAGGGTTGATAGAGTTTAAATATGAGAAGATAAAACACTTAGGTTATCTGGCTTCCCAGTCCATGGTTGATTATAAGTATCAAGTAGTGCTGGTTGCGGATGGAGGGGGTAAGAGGTAGGGGTGGTTTTAAAGATTTTTTTTTAATTGGTCTTGATGAAAACAGAGAGACAGAGAGAAGTGGGGACAGAGCAGTCTCCATAACTGTACGTCATCCGTTTTCAACGTGGTTTCTGTCTACATAGGTGGGTGGGGGCCTCCTGCATGGGAGGCATGCCTCCTTGAGCTAGGGGTTGAACTGGGGGGAGGGGGGTTGAGAACCGAACTGGGGGCCTGCTGCATGGGATGCACACCCTAGTTCAGCATATGGATCTGCACGAGGCCGGGGCCAGGGTTTGATCCTCGGTCTCCGGAGCTGCAAAGTGAGTGCTTAATTCGCTGAGCCATCCCAGCTTCCCTGAGGGGTTATTTTAAAAAAAGGCAGGGTGTCATCTGGGAGAAGTGAGCTATGCTAGTGTGAAACAGGATGGGAAGGCCAGAAGCTGAGCAGTAGATTCAGAACTTGCTGATCTTGACAGTTTGAGCCTTTTAGCATGGGTGAATGAATGCTCAGAGGCAACTCTGTAATCTTTGAGGGCACTAGTACATTTCAGGGCAGTATTAAATAATTGTATTTTGTATGTTCTGAATTCAAAGTTCAGAAGGTTTTTTTGTTTTTGTTTTTGTTTTTAAGAAAAAGTGGACAGGGATGCCAGGATAGCTCAGCAGTTTAGTGCTAGCATTATAATCATGGGGTCCAGGGTTCAAGTCCCAGCCACAGCCAGTGCAAACCCATGTGCTGAACTGTGGCACAACTGGTAACCATCAGGATGGTGGTGAAGGTTCTGAACCCCCTACCCCATGTGGGAGTCCCCCAGATCATTTCCCATCCGGTGTGGTCCCACATCCACCTGTGTGGAATGAAACTATGTCACAATAAATGATGTACAACTATGGAGACTGACTGGTCTGTGTCCTCCCCACTTCTCTCTTTCCCTCTCTCTCTCACTCTCTCTTAAACAATGAAGTAAATCTTAATTAAGGAAAAGAAGAAAGAGTAGACATATTCAAAATATAAAAAATGCTCTTGAAGGAGAGGAAACTTCAGTTAATTTACTACACATTTACCTATCTACCTGTTTAGAGTACCCAGTTCCCCCAACAGTGCTGGATCAATGTGTCACTTTTTCCTTTCTTAAAAAAAAATAAGTTAAAGGCTGTGTATTATTAATTAAATGGCTTATTCACTTCAGAGCTTTTGGTTCTGTACTTTCTCTTCTAAGCCTTCTAGAACATCCATATTACATTCAGTTCTAATATGGTTACTGTCAGCTGTACTTAGCTTGGGAAACTGACATTCTGACCCGATGTCACAACAAACAAGAGTTGGTTTTTAGTTAGAGCTAACAGGTTGAAATATTTTAAATATTTGAATACTGGTTTGCTTTTTAAACACTTGCCAAACTAAAGTAAATGTGTAATCATAATTAAAAACAAACACACACACACCAAAGTTAAGGAAAAGAGTGCTATATTAAGAATGAGGACATAGTTGATGGTCCTAGTCTCTGGTATTGTGGCTATTTGGACCTTAAAAAAAGCCCTTCTTTTTTTGTCTGATCATTCCTGATCTGAGAGGCCATGCATGTATCTCCAATGTCTATCACATGGCATGGCACATGATAGGTGTTCCAGAAATGCTTGAGGTTGAAACGTAAGTTTAAGCATGACTTGTGACTTTTGCATTCCTTCTAGAAATGGGCATTTTTATTTATTCCTTTTTAATTTAATTATTTTAAGCAGTTTATTTTAAATTTTCTCATACATTGAGTCCTAGATGCCTAAGTAAGAAAGGGAAAAAGGATTTTTTAAACCTAGAATGCGGTGTTATTTATTTCATGGCTTGCTTGGAAGTAGTATTTCATGTGGTTTGTTTTAATCCAGGTAGACAAATGCTTTGTTCTTCCATTGTCTGTTGCAGACATTAACAGGAATTTAGTTGTACTTGCAGAGGTGCTTTCAGAAAAGAGGCTGCCTTTTCTCCTGTTCCTTGCTTCAGCCTTTCTACCAGGTGCTCACTCCTCTAGGCAGGATTGCTGTCTTTTTCTAGTCTAGCTCCCGGTCACCTGATCTCAGCTTCATCCCAGTCACTGTTTTCATACTAGTACTTTCTTCTCACAGGCTACTTTGTCTGTTGGCTTCGCAAGCCTCCTTCGGCCTTGGTTGCTTCCTTACTTGTTGGGCTTCTGTCTATAGGAGCAGACTGACAGTGGTTTCTGTTGGACTGCAGAGATCTTCTTCTCTGAACCCTTGTTGTCGGCATTCTGGCTAGCATTAAGCCACAGCATATATTTCTTTTTCTTTAGTTATTGTTTGTATTCCACCACATGGTTTGCCTCCATTGAGTTTTCAGTCTGGTGTTTGGTTAGAGATGAAAACAAAGCAGTGTCCTTGCAAACTGCAGTGTAAAGCATGTGGTTAACAGTTACTACTTGCAGTGGTCCAGTCTGAGTGGGAGTATCATTTTTCTTGGCACTCACTTCACAGCAAGTCCTGATTCTTTGGTGCCAGAAAAAGTAGTCATTACATTCCTTAAAAATTTATAGTCAAATTATTATCTACTATTGTTAAAATTGCCTTAATTATAGAATATTTCCCCATACTGAGAGTTTAAAAAGCAAAACAAGACAACTTTTCATTGGCCGACTTTAGAAATAGTCCTTAAAAATCACTCCCTTCTTAGGATGTTGCAGGCATTGCTGAGCAATAGGGGTTTTTTTTGTGTGTTTATGGGGAGATTTTTTTTTGAAGAGGAGTGCAGTGGGTTCACTTTAAACTAAATTTGAACTAAATTCCCCTAGCTGGCTGGATGGTTAATATTCTGCCTTGTTAATCTCCAGTTTGGGATTAATTAATTTATTTTTTTCCCTTACTCTTCAGGGACCATAGGCTTGGACATACTAGAAGGGAGGTTCTGGTGATGTGAGGTCAATTGATCTTTTAAGCAGTGTGGCAACCATAGAAGATGGTCTAGTTTCTAGTGTCTTTCAAGTTGGAGGGAAAATAAAGAAATTATCACCTTCCAAAATAAGGGACATTGTCAGTTTTCTTGTGATCTGAACAAAGATTTAGGTGACTGGATGGAAAATGTTCTGTTTAGATGCTGTTTCATAATGTCTACCTTTGGGTTCTGCTTTCAGGATGTATCCAGAATCTGTTTTCTTCCCATCTTGACAACTACTTGCTTGGCCTCATTCCCTGTAAACTTCTTACCTGGATCATTGCAGTTGCTTCTAACTACTCTTTCTGCTCTGGCTCTTGCTCCCCTGCCCCAGGCTATTCTCAGCACCTCAGCCCGTATGATCCCACTCTATTAAATCTTTTTCTTTTTTTTTTTTTTTAAGATTTATTTTATTGTTTGAGAGGAGACAGAGAAAAGGGAGGAGGGCCCAGAGCAGTCTCCATAGTTGTATATCATTACTTGTGACATGGTTTCATTCCACACAGGTGGATGTTGGGGCCCTGCAGGGCGGGAATTGAACCAGGGGCCTCCTGCATGGAGGGCAAGAACCTTTACTGCTGAGCCATCTCAGCAGTTACCAGTTGTGCCACAGTTTATTATATGGGTTTGCATGGGCCAGGGCCGGGAATTGAACCCCAGACTTTGTAGTTGCAAGGCAAAGTGCTCAACCTCTGAGCTCTCCCAACATTCCTGTGCTCTGTTAAATCTTAAAGCTAACTCAGATCATATCACTTTTTTTGCTTAAAATGCTCCAATGGTTCCTCTTGCCACTCAGAGTAAAAACTAGAGCTTATGAATCCTTACACGATCTGCTGGTTGCCTCCTCCCATGCCAGCATACACTGTCTTCTCCCCTGTCATTGTCCCCCTGGTCCACCCCACATGGTGGTCTCTCTGCTCCTCATGCACAGCAGGCACCCTCAGAGGGGGGGCCCTTTGCACTTATTCTCACTGCCTAGAAAGCTCTGCTCCCAGATAGCAAGCAGCATGGCTTACTACATCACATGCGTCAGGGCATTGCTTACCTATCATCCTAATTGAGGAGCCTTTCCTGATCTCTATATAAAGTTGAGCATACCACACATATAATTTGCCTCACTCCTTTGCTTTATTTTGCTTTGCAGTTTTCCTTCTCTGACCTGAGAACAGGAGCTTTGCCTCTTTTATTCTCTGCCCTATACCTAATTCTAGCACACCGTTTGACAGTCAACAATGTTAATTGAATGAATACATGAAAGAGTGCTCCTTGCAAATAGAATGCTCTTAGTTCAGAAGAAACCTTCAGAGGGCACAGTTGACTCTAGGACTTGTGAGTCTGACACTACACATTTGAATCTTTATCTGTAGAAAGGAGGGTACCTAGGCTGAAGTCATTCATTCAGCAGCTATTTACTCAGTGCCTGCTAATTGGCAGGCATTGTGATAGGCACTGGGGATAATGCAGGGATCAAAAAGGACATAGGTTGGGCCTCACACTCAACAGAGCTCACAGTCTAAATGGTGAGACAGATGTTGACACTATGATTCCACAAACCAGTATTTAGTTATGCGTGTGATAACTACTTCTGAGGTGCAGCACTTGGTGAATGATAATCAGGGTGCAGCGTGATGTTCTTAAACATGTAGACTCCACATTTATGCCCATGAGGTACTTCTCATTTCCCAGGAATAGTGCATCTTACACTGCACTTGAGTGGCCATTGTCTGTTTCTGGCAGTAGATCCTGAGGCGAATTCTAGAGTAATTGGTATAGTAAGTAGTTCAGGGGAGTTTGGCCTAAATGAGTGAGTTTACTTGGGTATTATTCTATGGTTAGGAACCTTGGCCATTTAAGTAATTGGACTTACACCTGAAAATGCACAGGTGTACTCTTGTGCCTAGTGCACTGTTGTTTTCTGTTCTTGGAGTGGTCTGCAGAGAAGGCATCCGGTAAGTACTATCATTATAGAAGCTTCTGGCTTTTGTGAAAGCTTGGCATCCACTCTTCCAGAGACCACTGAAATGCTAGTTTTTTTAAAAATGAGGAATGGCTCAAAAACAAACAAACAAACAAACAACAAAACAACAGCAAAACCCCAAATACAACAACTCTCTATCCCAGCAATGATTGTTACAGTAGAATTCTGGCTCAGCAAAATATGGACCAGATGCACCTGTCAAATGGTAGCAGGATTCCTTCTCTTTCCCAAGC
>PVKE010012210.1:19269-38837 GCA_004027555.1 Craseonycteris thonglongyai
TAACAATTAGACAGTTTACAGATGTACAAGTCCACCTCACATCATTCATGCATCGTATTATGTGCCCATCACTCAGTATCAGTTCCCCTTCCATCACCTTATATCTAGTGCCCACTCCCACCTCCCCCCACAACTGTCCCCCCGCTCCTCCCCCCTATCCTGGTAACCACCAAACCATTGAGTGTGTCCATAATGCTCCCAAGCATTTATTAATGGTGACCAAGTGAGCAAGTTTCCAAGAGGAGGACCCTGGTGTGATGCTGGGATAGCTTGGGTTGAGTGCTTGCCTCCCAGTTGCAGGGTCCTGGGTTGCATTCCTGGTCCCAGCCTGTGCAAACCCATGTGCTGCACTGCGGTATGGCTGATGACCACCAGGATGGCTTTGGTGGCCACCGTGCTCAGCTCCCATGTGGGAGGCTCTCTGGTTTGTTTGCTGCCTGCGCGGACCCACATCCACCTGTGTGGAATGAAATCCTGTCACAACTAATGATGTACAACTATAGAGACTGCTCTGGGCCCACCCTTCTCTCTCTCCAACAATAAAATAAATCTTTAAAAAAAAAAAGAAAAAAAAAAGAGGAGGACCCTGGCTTTGGGGAGCATCTGCAGAGGCTGGTCAGGGAGATAGGATTTTAAGCAAATGCCGCCTGAGTGATAAGTGTTCTAGGGTTATCATAACAGGACAGGAAAGGGGCCTTCTCTGCCATGCACCAGAATTTTAGATAAATACTATAGGTAAAAATAGGGACTTGTTCTCCCCCACCACCACCACCAGAAATTTAAAGTTCTGATGAAGGACTCTGAGGCTGCAGCATATACAGGCACCAACTTGCAGGCCTGGCAGTTTTACTTGAAGGTACATGACTTAGTCATGAGATTCCAGTATTCCCAGTGTTTCCTGGTTACAAACCTGTGTTGTTTTGCCATTTTTCTAATTCAGACCTCTTCAGTTACACCAAGGGCAGACTACATTGTGATGACAAAGCCTGATGGCTTAAGTTCCCCATTTAATGCAGTGAACTGGCTGCATTTGTAGTAAATTGGGTGCATTTGTTTCTATGAAAGGGCCAAGTCTTACTAAGGTATGCAGTTTAAGGTGTGTCTTACTTTAATATGAATTTAGATAAGATTATGGCTTGTGGCCTATTTTAAATACTATAGTGCTATTATAAGGGTAAATTGCCTGATGAAGCATAAGAATAAGCTGGACCAATTTATAGTCCCATGAACAGTGCACAAGAATTCTCCTTTTCTCTACATCCTTACCAACACTTGTTATTGATGATAGCCATTCTGACAAGTGTGAGGTGGTATCATGGTGGTTTAGATTTGCAATTCTCTGATAATTAGAGATGTTGAGCTTCTTTTCATGTGTCTATTGGCCATCTGCATGTCCTCCTTGGAGACGTGTCTATTCAGGTCTTCAGCCCATTTTGCTTGTGTGTGTGTGTTGTATGAGTTTCTTATAAATTTTGGGTATTTAACTCTATCCGATGCCTTGTTGGTGGATATCTTTTCCCATTCTGTAGGATGTCTTTTCATTTTGTTGGTTTCTTTTGATGTAAAAATACTTTTTAGTCTTGTGGAAAACAGTATGGAGGTTCCTCAAAAAATTAAAAATGTGGGGAAGCCAGGATGGTGCAGTGGGTTAAGGGCTCACTTTGCAGCGCCAGGGACCGAGGATCGAATCCCGGCCCCAGCCAGTGTGGACCCATGTGCTGAACTGGGAGCGCCCCCAGTTCAGTTCTCTCTCTGTCTCTGTATCTCTCTCTCTCTCTCTCTCTCTCCCTCTCTCTCTCTGTCAAAAACAATAAAAAAAAAATAAAACAAAAGTCTTTAAAAAAATATTAAAAATGGAATTACTTTATGATCCAGCAATTCCACTCCTGGGTATTTATCCCCCCAAATTCAATACACTAATGAAAAAAATATATGCACCCCTGTGTTCAGTGCAGCATTATTCACAATACCCAAGATATTCAAACAAACTAAAGGCCCATCAGTTAACAATTGGATAAAGAAGCTGTGGTACATTGACACAACAGAGAATTATGTGGACCTAAAGAAAAATAAAATCATACTTTTTGCAACAACATGAATGGAGCTAGTTGATATGCTAAGTGAGGTAAGTCAGACTGAGGAAAAATACAATATGATCTCACTTATGTAAAATCTAATGAACAGAATAAATGGGCAATCAAAATAGAAAAAAAAATGGACACAGACAATAGTTTGGTGGTCACTACAGGAAAGGAAGGGGCATCAAATATATGGTGATGAAAGGAGAGCTGGCTCTGGGTTGTGAGCACACAATGCAATACATAGACAATGTAATGTAGATTTATACACCTGGGACCTATGTGATTTTACTAACCAATGTCATCCCAATAAATTTAATTTAAAAAATGGAAAGGAATAAGCATTTTGTTTCTTGTTTAATTGATATAATGGGCCATATGCTATGAGGTACTCATGGTATGGATTAAGATACGTGAATTCATGAAAGTACAAACCAATCCTTAGCTATCTATACAGCTTTAAGTTTAGGGGAAGTCTCTGCTCTTATTTTTAAAACAGACACAACATCTTCCATTTTCACCAGTAACCTCTTAATGTTTCTTTTGGAGGCCTGATATTTTCTTGGATGCTTCTAAGGTTAAGAATGAAGTAAAATACAATGAGATTCTGGAGTAAAGGAAGCTAGGGCTGAGCTTGTTTATCTCTGCAAGGTCTGTAATAAAAGAGTTTGATGAGGAAATGAATGGCATAAATATGCTATTAGGCGACGTTTAACACTAGGGTAAGACAATATTTCCAAACACCTCAGGAACAGCTATTTTAATTGAAACCATTGTGTCAATTACAAATATATCTGTTCACTGAAGTAGGTCTCTAAGTTGCTTTAGTTTCCAATACTTCCATTGGAGAGGGGTGGGACTTCATGTTCCTTTACAAATACTATACAATTCTGCCCATATTCCCTCCAATTAGTCAAATTTATAGAACACATTTCTGTAATTGACCGTATTAATATGAGAGGCTAATGGCAGCTCTGCTGTTAGGATACTTGTTTTCTTTCTTGAAGTCCCAGCCCCTGTTGTATTCTCATATTTTTCAGAAAGGAGAAACAACCCCAGCCCTCAAACTGATATTTTTTTAAAAAGATTTTTATTATTTTTTGACAGAGAGAGAGAGAGAGACAGACAGAGACAGCAAGAAGGGGGAGGGCTTAGAGCAGTATCCATAGTTGACAGCATTAGTTTTCTATATACTTTAACTCCACAGGTGGGCGCGGGGCTGCGCAGGGCAGGAACCAGGCCGAGAGCCTCCCACATAGGCCCTGGCAAGAACTGAACTGGGGGCACACCCCATTTCAGCATATGGGTCCGCCTGGGCCCGTGCAGGGATTCGATCCTTGGGCTCTGGGGCTGCAGAGTGAGCACTTAACCCCCTGAGCCATCCCAGCTTCCCATGAGATTTTTTTAAAAAGATTTATTTTATTGATTTTTAACAGAGAGAAACAGAGACAGAGAGAAGTGGGAGGGCCCAGAGCAGTCTCCACAGTTGACATTAGTTTTCCATATAGTTTCACTCCACAGGCAGGCACAGGGCTGCGCAGGGCAGGAACTGGGCCAGGAGCATCCCACATAGACCCTGGCAAGAACTGAACTGGGGGCACACCCCAGTTCAGCATGTGGGTCTGCATGGGCCGGGGCCGGGATTCGATCCTTGGTCCCTGGGGCTTCAAAGCAAGCACTTAACCTGCTGAGCCATCCCAGCTTCCCCACTGAGATTTTTTTAAACACTTTTTTTATTGTTTGAGAGAAGGCGAGAGAGAGGAGAGAGAGAGAAAGAGAGAGAGAGAGAGAGAGAGAGAGAGAGAGAGAGAGAGAGAGAGAGAGAAGGGGGGAGGGCCCAGAGTAGTCTCCATAGCTGTACATCATTAGTTGTGACATGGTTTCATTCCACACAGGTGGATGTGGGGCTGTGCAGGGTGGGAACCAAACGAGAGGTCTCCTGCATGGTATGTGAACACCTTCACCACCATGCCATCTCAGCAGTTACAGTTGTGCCACTGTTCAGCATATGGGGTTTTCACGGCCTGGGGCTTGGAATCTAGCCCTGGTCCTCACGATTTTGAGGCAGGCACTCAATCCCTGAGTTATCCTGTCATCCCCTAGATGTGTTTTTAATGTGAGAGGAATACAAGTTGATCACTAAGAATAATAGGAAATGATTGCACTTGGCTCAGTTATTAATTTCAGAAGTATCTTTGCATGTGTGCTATGTGCTGCTTGGGTGTTATGCCAATCTTTGTGGCTTCCTGAGGTGACATTTGAGAAATGTAGATTTAGAGCCTACATTTTGCCAAGTATAAATTGCCTCGTGTATTAAGTAGTTTTCTTAACAAAAATTGGTTGTAAAGGTATTTTTCACCATTGTCAACTGTTACTTAATGTGTGAGCAAAGAATTATGTCAAACCTTAAATTTTTATAATATTGTATGTTTAGTAGTATATGCTCTTGTTGAAGGAAGTATATAACCCCAAATGCAGACAGTTTTCAGGGACCATTAAAATATACTTAAACTATATCCATTGTGGTAGTCATTCATGGTGAAATGAAGGCAAATTTTGATAATTTAAATGAGGCAAGCAGGGCATTTTACTCTAGGTAAATGTAAAATTATGGTGATTTCTTCATATACCACATACCTTAAGTATGTTACTTAACTGTGTTACATTTTGTCTAGTGAAAGACTTGACTTTATGCTCATATTCCTTTTTAAACAATTTATTGTAACCTTGACCAGACCTTTCTCATTTCTCTCTCCTCTTCCTTTCTTAATATTTGTTTTGCTTAATCAGTCAATATTGATATTTTTTTTTTTCCATTTAAGAAGAAAACCAAGAAGAGACTGGCCTGATTTCATCAGCCCTCTAATTGCTTTACTAATGGAAATCTGTTGGTTCCTTAAAACATCAAGGGTGCAGTTTTAAAAGGAACTAGTGACCGATTCTATAACCATATGTCTTTAATTTTTGAAGCCTGAAACTTTTAAGTCATCATTTTCTTCCAAGGTTTTAAAAACTATTGTAATATAAACTCTACTTACTGAAAATTATTTAATCCATATTCAGTAAGATTCCTACAACCAGTCCTTCAATTCCTACAATAATTTAATAACAATAGATAGCATTTACTGAGTACTCACTACGGATCTTTTTTGACCACATTATATAGGTTAAGCAATTTACAACTGAAAAAGGTTCATGGAAGAAGGATGGAATAGAGAATTTTAAAAGCAAGGTTGTTACAGTGAATGAGCCATCGACCGTTGACCAGTAGGCTTTCAGATAGCTGAGGTAAAATAGGATACCAAACTGATTTGGTAATGCTTTTCTCATTTATCTGATAAAAGAAACAATTCCTAAGGCAGTATGTTTTCTTTTCGGTGCTAAATTTGGAAAGAATTTATTATATAGGTTTGTATGTAAAAGACATTAAACAGTGTAATAATAGTCAGTGTGGACAACATGATTTCTTTTTTTTAAAGATTTGTTTTATTGTTTTGATAGAGATGGGGTGAAGGTAGCAGAGCAGTCTCCATAGTTGTATAGCATTAGTTTTCAACATGGTTTTATTCTACACAGGTGGGTGAGGACTGCACAGTGTGGGAACTGGGCCCGGGCGGCGGGGGGCGGGGAGGGCTCCTGCATGGGAAGCACATCCCAGTTCACGATATGGGTCTGCATGGGCCAGGGCCAGGACTTGATCCTTGGATTCTGGAGCTGCAAGGCGAGTTCCCAACCCACTGAGACATCCCCGCTTCCCCTGAATTAATTTCTTATACTGTTATTTCATAAAACCCAAAGAAACAATATTTGAGAAATTAAGTCAGGCTTTCAGGTCCATAGGATTGTCTTTGTTATAGAGAATCAAACTTCTCCTATCTTTATTGGTAACTACTTCCTTTTTGTATATGAATTCATAACTCTTGGTCTCTGAGTAAAGAGCTCTCTTGATAAGTAGCTAAAAATACCACAACAACAGCAAATATAGCCACCTGCAGTGGCCAGAAAACCAGAAAGACTTGCACACCATGAAAAGTGAGAGCCAATGGGCTGAAGCCACTTTAGATATAGAAATTGAAACCATGTTAGGGCTCTGAACAGCATCTTTGCTTCTTCAGCCATTTTTATTCTCCGTGCCCTAACTCTGCTATCAGGACTTTGTCCCTGGCACTCAGAGTGGTTACAGTGTCACTTGGCCTCTAGAGATTATGGTTTATGGTAGGTTAAATTGTTTCCATTTGAAAAGATGATGTAACAACAAATAATAAAGAGCAACTTCTACATAATTTCCATATCACAGTCCAATCCCTGTTCATGTGTATACTTGTTTGCATGGCTAAATTGTGTGTGTGTATAAAACTTGGTATATCTGCTGTTTTAACATGAGATTATAAAAATGCTTCTATAATTTTCTGTACAGTTGAATTGTCAGGTGGCTGCATAATGCTCTGTGAAGTTGAGGTGTGCCATAATATATGTATTCCACGAGGATGTTTGGGTTATTTCTGGTGATTTGTAGATAGGTGGGTAGGGGTGTGTGTGTTTGGTTTTATATTGAGCACAATGATGATCTTCATTCCTATGTGTTTAGCCTCTTTTGAATAACTTCCTTAAGCTTTATGATAAATTTCTTGTATTTTTGTGTTTATTTATTTAATTGTTTTTGACATAGACAGAGAGAGACAGAGACAGAGAGAGACAGAGAGAGACAGAGACAGAGAGACAGAGACAGAGAGAGACAGAGAGAAGGTAGAGGTCCCAGAACAGCCTCCATAGTTGAACGTCATTAGTTTGCTACATAGTTTCATTCCACAGGTGGGTGCAGGGCCGTTCAGGGGCTCCTGGGCAGGAACTGGGCCAGGGGCCTCCCCCGTGGGAAGCACTGTTCCCATGAGCTGGGGTTGGGAGCTGAACTGGTGACCTCCCACATAGAAAGCTCACCTTTGTGAGAACCAAATGGTGCACACATTCCAGTTCAGCATATGGGTCTGCATGAGCTAGGGCTGGGATTCAATCCTCAGACCCTGGAGCAGCAAGATGAGCAAGATGAGTGCTCAGCCCACTGAGCCATCCAGGCATCCCGTTGGGTTCTTTTTTTTTAACTTTCACAAGGTTTAAAAGAATGAAGCGTTCATTCTTCTTGTGCCTAAAGCTTAGTCTAACTGCATCACATACCAGGCTTCTCTGTCCCAGGTGTGCAGAGAAGGGGAAGGGGGAAATCTGAGGTTTAACCCAGGGAGTTGGTTAGCTCTAAGTTGAACCCCCACCCCACCCCATTTCCTAGATGCACTCTCTCGGAGCTCTTGCCAGGAACCTGCATCTTACTTAGGTTCCTAAAAACAGATTTCGGCAGTATTTCCAGAAACAGCTAAATTGTTGACTAATGGGAGGGGTATTAAAACTGAAGGCAGTACAAACTAAGAGCTTGTAAGACTTTCCTTTTTCTCTGGTTCTTCTGTCCTTTGATTGGAGGAGAGTTTCCCACATGTCTGTGTGTCTCACTTTAAAAAAAGAAGGGGGGGGGAACCAAACAAAACCCTTCCCAAAACATTTGTCCTCTGAACAGAACTTCCTAGAAAGCAATGTCATTGTTTCTCAAAGGAGGGGCTCGTAATAACCATCCATTCTCCCTCCTCTCCCACTTTTTTACAATGAAATGATTTTATGACTATTAGTTGTGAAATGGCTTAATTCAGCTTCTTATTCTTTAAGGAAAATAAGTTTGCTATGCCTAATGTCTGTCTCTGGTCAAAGGGCGTTTCCTGTGTCATTGGCTTCCACGGCTTGTCTGCTTGAGCTTTGTGATTGGGAGGATACAGTCTCGCTTTTTAAATTGCCTGCTTCATCTTTTATCTTTCAGCAGGTCCTGGAAAGAAATTGCCCAATGGCTTCTTTCCAGTGTCAGTTTTTGAAAGATCCATGGCTTGCTTTATTTTGACAGGTGGCTGGTGAAAGAGGTGCTTAAAGGGTGGGTAAAGGAGGGAGAGGCATATAAGTGGAGGGAGAGGAGAGGGGTTAGCTGCTTCTTTTGGGGCTGACAAATGGTGAGTAATTATTTCTTTTTTCCCCTCTCTGGAGCCTTGAAAGAGGAGTTTTCCAACAAGGCTTGCAGTTGGAAGACAGCTATACCCTTTTCAGGACTTTATCTTGGTCTTTGCCTTTTACTGGGGTATGCTATATGGTAACAAAATTAGGATGTGGAAGATGTACCTGTGTAGATTAATTTCCTGTGATGAACAGGAGTGATACACCATTTACGAGCTTAGCTATTCTTCCAGGAGGAACTGTCCCTTTGGATCAGCCACAGAGTCCAGGGCAGCATGATGTCTTAGATGTTTCCAGGGACCCTGATATTCAGGGTCATCTCCCAGTAGCCCTGATTTTCTTAAGTCCTGCTTTCTTTACTTTAACCATTACTTGGGATATCACATTGACTGTTGACTGCCTGTTGGATAATCTAGTGCTTCTTTGTTATAACTGAAATAACTCCCCACCTCTTTGAACTTTTGGTTGTTTGTAGCTTCCTGAGATTGTCACTTCTAGGGTTAATTGACCTTTATGGTGTCCTAAGAGTTAAAACTATGCATGTACTTACATCTTCTCTCCTGTATAATACTCTTCTCACTCCTCATCTCACCCTACTCCGACTCTCCACCATTTCAGCTGCCTTCTCCTGTGTCAGTTCAATTTATGTTTTCCTTCATGTACGACCAACCCTGCATTACACACTAATATTCCAGGGTGTTTTGAAGAAAGGTAGGAGAATATTTTCTCTTCAGATTCCCATGCCCTCTGTACACGTACAATTTGTTTTGTATTGTCAACTACAGTAAATTTAACAGACTAAAGCCTGTTAATCAAAAATAAGATATCAGGTTGACACTGACTTAAATAATTAACAAGTAGAAACCCAACTGAAGGTATGATAATACACTAAGCTAAACAGGATGTGGAATCCAGGCTTTTCTTTTCCAGAAACCCTTTTTTTGTGCTCTCCCAGTCTGTGATCACAAGTGGCCTCTTGGGAGGAAACTTTGTGATCAGTAAAGATAAGAGCAGAAAGCAGGCCACATTGTCTTTTCGTTTTCAGAACTCTGTTGTAAGAAAGACTACTCAGAAAGAGGCAACTGCTGAGGTAGAGAAAGCTTTCTGTAATGAAGAGATGCATGTTGTACGGTGTTTGAGGATTTCACTGTAACTTAGAGAGCCCTGATAGTAAAGATGATGTCTCAGTCTCATAATTGAAAGTAATGATAGCAAAAACAACAATAATATCGATAAAAATTTTGATTAGGGAGGGGTTTCTAGAAACTTGATAATATGCATAGCTTTTAGTTCTTTGTACTGTACTTTTCAGAAGTTCTAAGCTATTTTCTAGTTTGTTATTAAACTTCAATATTGACAATAGATTGTAAGCTGATTTTTATTTTATTTTAGTTTTAGTTTTCTTAGTTCTCTAAGTGGATATAAGCTATAATGTAAAAACATAAACATATCATTGCCAGGCAGGAGAATGTTGTTCCTCCCTGCTCTGCCACTTTCCAGCTGGGTGATGGGCAGTCACTAAGTCATCATAATAGGGCCTTATTCCTGGTGTTCATAAAATGAGACATTGAATTATCGTTAAAATCCTTTCCAGCTCTGATATTCTCTGTTTCATGGCAAATGTGTTGAAGCAGATGAGATGATCTGGAAAGATAAGAAGAATACAAGGAAAGCCCTTTCCTCATTGTATATGTATTCTTTAATACAATAAAACCTTGAAATGAGCAGTTCTGTGTAACTGAGCTTTTTGAATGGTTTTTGTCTTTTTCCATGCTGTCAGCTGTCATTCTGTACTGCTGTCAGCATGTCTGCTCTTAGCGACTCTTGTCCCTTCTTCTTGGCTGCTTCCCTTGTGGTCTTAGAAACCATAGGACTGAGCTCACCAGAACTCTGCACCAAGTCAGCATATGTAAGTTGTGAGGAGAGGGCCTCTCCTGGGACTCCCGCTCATGGACTTTCCCTGATCAGGGTCTTTTGGGGTTTATTTTTAGGTTCCAGATAGGTGATATGTCACTATATCCCTATTTGTTTTAGGCTAGACATTAGTGTATTTAATGAACACATTTCTTCTCTGTGCTCATTAATTAACCCTTTGATATACAAAAACATCTTGGAAATGTCATGTATTAAGCCATTGTAAATATTGACATCTCTGAGATGTGCACAGATTTAATTTGCTTTGAGTGCATTTATAATGCAAATATCAAGATATAATTATATATTCAGTGTTAAATAGTTCCTGTAAGACGAGCTTGTCAGACTTGTGGCCTGTGGGGTGTATGTGGCCCAGGATGGCTTTGAATGTGGCCAAACACAAATTCTTAAACTTTCTTTTTTTTATTGTTAAATTTATTGGGATGACAGTGATTGGTAACAATTAGATAGTTTCCGGATGTACAAGTCCACATCACATCACCCATGCATCACATTATGTGCTCACCACCCAGAATCAGCTCCCCCTCCATCACCATATACCCGGTGTCCACTCTTCCCCACCCCCAACTCTCCCTCCTCCCTCCTCTCCCCTCCCCAGGTAACCACCAGACTATTGAGTGTGTCCATAATGCTGGTGCCCTCTCCCTCCTCCTCTCCCTCTCTCCTTCCTCCCTCCTCCCCTTCCCTCAGGCTTTCTTAAAACATGAGAATTCTGTGTGTGGGGGTTTTTTTTTTGTTTGTTTTTTTTTTAGCTCATCAGCTGTCATTTGTGTTAGTGTATTTTATGTGTGGTCCATGAAAATTCTTCCAATGTGGCCCAGGGAAGCCAAACGGTTGGACACCCCTGCTTTAAGATGTCTGTTTTGAAGTTGTATAAAAGTGACACTGAAAACCAAATGAGGTATTCAAGTAAAAACAGAGAGACTGATATTCAACAAATTTGTATGCTGATTATTCATTCAACAGAAGATTCAAATTCAAGTGAAGGTAGCCCTATCCATCCATCTTAATGTTCATAAACATGCAAGACCTATATCTATATCAAGCAGTAATGACTGTGATTCAGGAAATGAAGAATGGAATTGAGAAGAAAAAGAAAATATTCCAAATATAAAACCATTTACCAAAATTGTTGGTATAAATGCTTTAGTTTTGTGAAGATTGGGAGCAAATCCTACACCTTTTTGTGTTTTGAAACAAGTGCTAAGTGATGATTTAAAAAAAAATGTAAACTATAGAAACAAATATATATGCAAGGCAAAAGATAAAAGACTAGAACTTGAAAAAGGACAAGGAGTGGTTTCCAGTAACAAGTGATGAAATAGAAGCATACCTTTTATTATGAATCATAATGTTGCAAGTACAAAAATGTAAAATAGAGATGCACTGGTCAAAAAGAGAAATATTAGAGACCACAAGTATTTTCAAAAACTATACCTCACAAATGTTTCTTGACTATATAACACTTTCTTCACTTTGTGGATAATGAAACCGTATTAAAGAAGACAATACGAAAAGTGTGAAGTATACTCCACTATTTGAATAATAAGTTTCAACATTTATACATTCTGGATGAGGATGTCTCCCTAGATGAGTCACTGTTGAAATGGAAAGAACAGATGGGGTAAGTGCAATTTAAAGCTACCAAATGTGCCATAATTGGAATAAAAGTTTATGAGTTATGTGAATCCAATACTGGATATTACACTCACAAATGTTAAATTGAAAAATAAATAGTATTTTTTGCTCACATAGAATTTCATTTAATTCATATATCAAGGGGTTAAGAAGGAAAAGTAGGTAAGTGAGAGGAGGCAAGGAAACACTGTGCACTGGGGAGGGACCTGCGAAGGCGCCTGTATAGCCTAATGTCTAGACAAATAGTTGGACATGTGTCAGAGAAGACCTCATTTTATTAAAAATAAAAAAAAGCAGTTTGAGATGAAAAGCTAGGCTTTAGGAACTTTTTGAGAAAGCTTGAGTCACTCTTGTTAGTTGGGTTCTGAAGAGAAATCTGGATTGGGTGTGCCTCTGCTTGAAGTAGGATGTTGTTAAGTCCAAGCTGCCTCAGCCAGTGTGTGTATGTTTATGATTTGCTTGTCCTGGCTGGTGCCTGGAGTGTTGCACATGAACTTCTGAAAGACTGTGGAGACCCTGCACCTCATGTTTCAGTGCATAGTCACAGGGTGGGAATTGAACCAAGCTATTCTTCCTTCAGAGAGTTCAGTGGCAAGGCATTAACATCCAAATATATTTATTTATCCTAAATTAAGAAAAATTGCTTCTTCATGAAATGTAATTCAAAGGATCAATCATTGTGTTCAGACTAGTTGACCCTTGAACAATGTGGGAGAGGGGAGTTGGGGGCCCAGATCACCCTGTGCTGTCAAAAATCCAGGTGCAAATTTTGATTCCCCCAAAACCTAATAGCCTAGTGTTGACCAGGAAGCCTTAGCTATAGCATAGATAGTTGATTAACACATATTTTGTATGTTATATGCATTATATACTGCATTCATACAATAAAGTAAGCTAGAGAAAAAATATTAAAATCATAAGGAAGAGAAAATACATTTACAGCGTTTGTTGAAAAAATCTGCATACAAATATACCTGTGCAGTTCAAAACTGTTGTTCAAGGGTCAACTGCAGTCTCTCTGGCCATCAGGCCAATAGCAGAGTCTACCCTCAATTTGTAGCACTGGCCACATAGATGTTTTGTGGTCATAACACAGTTATCTGTGGTAGAGGTTCTTTTTGTTAAGATTTATTTTTATTGTTTTTAACAGAGAGAGAGAGAGATACAGAGACATAGAGAAGGGGGAGAGCCCCGAATAGTCTCCATAGTTGCACATCATCGGTTTTTCCACATAGTTTCATTCCACAGGTGGGCACGGGGCTGCACAGGGCAGGAACTGGGCCAAGGTCTCACCCTGGTGAGAACTGAACTGGGGGAACTCCCCAGTTCAGCATATGGGTCCACATGGGCCTGGGCCGGGACTGGGATTCGATCCTTGGTCTCTGGGGCTGCAAAGTGGGTGCTTAACCCACTGAGCCATCTCAGCTTCCCTAGAGCTTCTTTATCCAGTCCCCCTCCACCTTTCTACCTTCCCAGTTTTATGCCCTCTTATTCCCACACCCTGTGCTCCATCTACATATGGACAAATCAGAGTAATTCCCCTAGAACAGCCTGGATTGTTTTGTTACCAACCCCCCCATGTGTTCTTTTTTCTGCTTAAATTTGCTACTCCTTGCTTTTGAAGATGAAAAATTCTGCTCACCTCTCATATAGCTTTGTAACTATTTTCTTTCACACCCATGATTGGACAATGTCCCTTCTTCCCCATAGCATTTTACTATGAATGAATACAAATGGATGAATGAATGGACATTAAAATAGTGAATTGTTTAGTCATTTATCCTGTAAAGATTTATTAAACTCTGTGCTCAGCTAAATATCAGTTGCTAGAGATATAAAAATGAATAGGATAGATACAGTCTCAGTCTTCTAGGAAATAATAGTCACCTTATATTAAAATTGGCTTTTGGTTTTATTATCTCTGTACTACAGGGTTGCAAGTTTTTGTTTTGTTTTTTTAAAGATTTATTTTTATTTTATTTTATTTTTTGACAGAGAGAGAGACAGAGACAGAGACAAAGAGAAGGGGGAGGGCCCAGAACAGTCTCTGTACTTGCACATCATTGGTTTTTCCACATACTTTCATTCCACAGGTGGGCGTGGGGCTGCACAGGGCAGGAACTGGGCCGGGGTCTCGCCACGGTGAGAACTGAACTGGGGACTCTCCCCAGTTCAGCATATGGGTCCACACGGCTGGGGCCAGGATTCGATCCTCAGTCCCCGGGGCTGCAAAGGGAGCGTCTAACCCACTGATCCATCCCGGCTTCCCCCAGGGTTGTAAGTTTTTATAATCCCCATCATGCCTTGCACACAGTACAGGGACTCAGTAAATTAGTTTGATTCAAAAGACATCCAACTTCTTTCCCATGAAAAAAATGGTATACAAGGGGCTATCTGGAAAGTATCTAGCCATGTACCCATTCTCGTAATATTGACAACGGCTGGATTTTTTCTGGACAGCCCTTGAACGTTGTCAGAAGCCCTTTCCATAGCATTGCCTTTGGCATAGCACTTTTCTGTAAGAGTGGGAATGTTAGACTTTTGACAGAGAAAGAGACAGAGAGAGACAGAAGGGGGAGGGCCCAGAGCAGTCTCCATAGTTGACAGCATTAGTTTTCCACATAGTTTCACTCCACAGGTGGGCACTGGGCTGTTCAGGGCAGGAACTTGGCCAGGGGCCTCCCAAACAGGGCCTGGCAAGAACTGAACCAGGGACACACCCTAGCTCAGCACATAGGTCCGCATGGGCCGGGCGCGGGATTCGATCCCTTGGCTCCAGGGCTGCAAAGCGAGTGCTCAACCTGCTGAGCCATCTCAGCTTCCCAGATATTAGACTTTGAAGCACATTCTTTCCTCCATGTCAAGTGGACTAAAAA
Source organism: Craseonycteris thonglongyai (assembly GCA_004027555.1). Lineage (NCBI taxonomy): Eukaryota > Metazoa > Chordata > Mammalia > Chiroptera > Craseonycteridae > Craseonycteris > Craseonycteris thonglongyai. The sequence continues at coordinate 33,839 of PVKE010012210.1, forward strand.
CACAGAGGGTTAAGACCTGCCAGTGCCCAGTACAGAAAAAGTCTTCACTCTGAAACCTCAGAAGTAAGGACTTCTGCCCATTTTTGCTAGTAAGTGCAGATAAGTGCACATTGAAGCCTGCCACCTGTCTTGTTTTACCCAGAGTTGCTAAAGTGTCTTTATCTGCAAACCTGTGTACCTATTGAAAAGACTGGATGCCACCTGTTCAGCTGTTGGAGAGCCCAGCTGAAGAATTGTCCCAGGAAAAAATAAGGCTTTTAGATCACAACAAAATGGTGAAGAAAACGCCATTCTGATCATATAGTTCGTGAGCTTAAGTCTAACATGAAATAAATGGGTGTTCAAAATTAGAAACCAAAGAATTTACTGGGGAAACTCAGTTCAAGCATTTGAGCCCTTATGTTATAAGTACTGCACTAGAGTTAGGAAAACAAAAGGTTGCAACCTCACAAGTCCAACATACCATGTGATTAATAACCAACAAATATTTTGAAGTACAATGATAAAATTAAATCCAGCTTTAACTTACAGGAAACCCTGCCTCTAGTACAATTATAGACTTATTAGGTTTATCTGGCAATGTCTGTCCTTTAAGTGCTATGTAATTATTTCTAAACCTTTCAGGAAAGAATTTGAGAATAATATTTTAAACTCATAATCTATGATTCAGTAACAAGGTGGAAATATCATTTAGTCTTCTGTGCTTGCTTATTTATAACTATCTTTGCATATATTTATTTACATTTACTTTATGTTCAAATATTAACCTTTGCTCACCAGAATTGCTTCCAATACTCTGCAGTTTCCACTCTGGCAGACAACTATAAATAACAAGGAATTAGTATCACTACAAAATGCTTCAGGACAATTATTTGCAGCATGTAATTGAAACCCACTGCTGTCTTTCATGCAGCATTCTACAATAACAGGAAATACTGGGAGACCGAAGGACAGACTTTCAGCCCACTCCAAGGATAACTATAGTCCTTTGTCCATAAAGCCACTGTGTTCTTGTGAATTGAGGCTCGTGTGTTAGGGCCAAGTAAGACTTAATGGACACTTGTGAAAACAGGATCCCCTCAGGATACAGCTGATCTTAAGTCATCAAGCAGATTGAAACCGCTTGTCCATCAGTGGTGCAGCTATTCCTCCTGTATGGACTGCAGACCCCAAGTTCTGCTATCACCAACATGCCGGGTTGCATGAAATTTCCCCATTGAAATCTCTGAGGCAGAGACTGGGTGCTTCTGGCTGCTGCCTCCTCAAATATTAAGACAGAGTCTGGTCTTGAATGGCCATAAGAATTAGCTTGAGTTCCAGAAGCCTTGAGTGGATTAACATATGAGTGGTTTGTTTAAAAAAAAAATCTAATTCTGCATAAAATTAGCTCTAAAAACGAACTAAACACACTAGAAGCTGGAGCTAAAAACTAGCAGGGAGGGAGGAGTGCTTTTTGCTCAGAGAATAGGTACTTTTACTTCAAGGGTATCAGAGCAAATTAGGACTATTAATACTTTAATAACGCTGCTAGTTATTGAGCCCGTCCTTAAAACAAGGGAGGCAAAGGGATCTGAATAGACAGATCTCTGATTTAATAGGCACTTCTCAGGTTGTTCTTTAGATTCTGAGTATATGCACCTGCCTCTCATTTCCATTAAAGCCATTAAGAGTTGCATATTGCGTGTAATACAGGATCATCAGGGTCTTTATGGCTATGCTTTGAAAGGGAATACAATCATGTCCCTTTCATTCTCTCTGAAACATTACATGTTAAAATTAAGAGCCTTTGTGCTTTTTGCCCAATTACTTTCCAAACAAAGTTACTTGATGATGTGCCTAGAAGTAATTTTAAAATAAACAAGCAAATATGTATTCTTCATTTAAACATTTTCCAGTTTCATTTGTGTCCCTGGTAGAATCCTCTGAAAGAACTGCTTAGATTGAGAGAAACACACACACACACACACACACACACACAGCTCAGTGCCCTTAGTGCTATTTAACAACCTCCCCTCCACTTCTGCCCACAAGGTCCCCACATAGGAAAGCTGATGCACAAAGAACAAGTATCAGTGTCCTCGACGAAGATGAAATCCCAGTCCTCTCCCTCTGCCAAGCTGGTATTATTTTTAGGAATATCCTTTACTTTTAGCTTAATAATATGTACACATATATATCCATCCACAAATCAAACATTAGTTTTGGCTGCCTCCTCCTTCAGGATGTAGTTGTGGGACAGTAGAAAGAACTCAGAAGTTACATGACCTGCATTTTAACTAGTACTGGAGTGACTGTTCTGGGTTAAGCTTGGGGCCGGACACTTCATGTACTTGTCCAGTGAATCTTGTATTGACTTCATAAGCATCTCATAAAAGGACTTTTATCTTCATTTTTTTTTAAAGATTTATTTTATTTTTTGACAGAGTCAGAGAGAGAGAAAGAGAAACAGAGACAGACAGAGAGAAGAGGGTGAGCCCCGAGCAGTCTCCATAGGTGCACGTCATCAGTTTTCTACATGGTTTTGTTCCACACAGGTGGGTGGGGGCCGCACAGGGCAGGAACTGGGCTGGGGCCTCCTGCATGGGAGGCATGGCCCCTCGAGCCAGGGACTGAACCAGGGGCTGAGAACCGAACTAAGGGCCTCCCACATGGGAAACCCACCTCAGTTCACCATATGGGTCCACATGGGCTGGGGCCGGGATTTGATCCTCGGTCCCCAGGGCTTCAAAGTGAGCACTTAACCCGCTGAGCCATCCCGGCTTCCCCTATCTTTATTTTTCTGATCAGAAAGCAAGCCTCAGTTTCTGTAACTGTAAAATAGGATAATATCTTCAGGGCTTATGATGAGGACAAAATAAAACAACATGTGATGATGATTTAAGCAATACGAGGTGTTGCCATTATTAAGGTGCTTGCTTCTGATTCCAAATACTTGAAAGTAAACATCAAAACCAAATGAATGAGCCCAGTCTTTTGAACTGTTGATGTTTAACAACTGAATTCTTTAGTGTTTCTGACATTTCTCCTAAGTCCATCTTGATTAAACATTTTTATGCTCCTTTCCCCCAGGCCTGCCACCTCATAAAAATTGATTTGCAAACGTCACTGCAGGTCATCCTGTTTGCAAGAAATACTGAGTCCTTGAACTACATGCTCTACTACAAAGTCAAAATGGACATGTTTCTGTGAGGCAGAAGCTGTGTGGCCCATAAATCTATTCACCTACAAGTAGGAAAGGTGTAGGGAAATGGTAAGGAGCTAATACCAGGCTCTTGGAGGCATCAGTTACCTCCTTTAAGATGCATTTAAGTATTTTTATGCAAACAGATGTGCACTTATTATGAGTCCTGGATTAGGGTTCTCTGGCCCTGATCTGGGGCCCCTTTGAATGCAAAAGGGCTTCTAGGGGGATCCTGAAGGGCAGTGCGTCCCAGATCATTTAGAGACTATGCAGAGAGGGCCTTAGTTGTTACCTGTAAGCTGAGTTCAGCTTGACAGCACAGTTATTGTTGCTTTGTTGGGAGTGGGTTGCAGGATGGAAAGGGGAATGCTGGCTGGTAAGTTTTCCAGGGATATAGGGATGAGTGTGTGAGATCTGACATCTGTGCTGATGGCTTCTGAGAGCTCCTCGCTACTCTTAAGGTCTTTGACACCCTTGGGGAGTGGGACCTGGGACCTTTTGGGGTCTGTTTGTATGTGTCAGTTCGATAGCCTGAGGTCTGAAACCTTTCAAAAACACTTTATATGTGCCAAAGACAGTGCCAGAGTCTGCTTTTGGCTTGGGCTCTCACTCCTACTCAGGTAATTGTGTGTCCTTAAGCAAACTTTCAAACTGAAGACAGACATTTATAGCAACCCCAAACTTCCTCTCATCTCCTCTCCTCATTCTTTCCTCTTTCAAAGTTTAAACTTTGAGATCCACAGGAAAAATACTTTTGTTCTTAAAGAAATGATGTTAATTCACTGCAGATATTACAACAGGGTATGGCCCCTTGGCCCTTTTAGCTGAAGGAGACATGACTTTGTTTGACAGAGATCTTTTAGACTTATTAACTCTGAGAAAATGGATAGCACTATTCCTTTCAGGAAAGATAGAAGATTGTATGATTCCTTTTTATTAGAAAAGAGTCAGAAGTGTCACAATTAGTTTGGCCTCTACATTTTTATCTTTTGCATGGCCATTTGCTTGGTGCAGTGGTTTAATTTGGACACATTAAATGCTGCAATGCTTTAAGTTATGTGAAGAAAATTCTCATGTTGTAGTGTCACAATAGTAAACACTTGTTTTGTTTATTTTATTTATTTTTATGTTGTTTGAGAGAAGGTGAAAGACAGAGAGAGAGAGAGAAAAGGGGAGAGAGGGCCCATAGCAGTCTCCATAGTTGTACATCATTAGTTGTGACATGGTTTCATTCCACACAAGTGGATGTGGGGCCGCACGGGGTGAGAACCAAACTGGGGGCCTCCCACATGGAAGTGAAAATCTTTACTGCCGAGCCATCCCAATGGTTTCTAGTTGTGCTGCAGTTCAGCATATGGGGTTGCACGGGCAGAGCCAGGAATCAAACCTGGACCTTGTGATTGCGAGGCAAGCACTCAACCACTGAGCTATCCCCAGCATTCCCTTGTTTTTATTTATTTATTTTTATTAAATGTATTGAGAAGACATTGGTTAGTAAAATTGTATAGGTTTCAAGGATACAATTTTTTTTTTTTTTAACCTCTAAATATTTGTTTTATTTTTTTATTTTTTTTTTAATTTATTGTTAAATTTGATGAGGTTACATTGGTTGGTAACAATTAGACAGTTTACAGATGTACAAGTCCACATCACATCATTCATGCATCGTATTATGTGCCCATCACTCAGTATCAGTTCCCTTTCCATCACCTTATATCTAGTGCCCACTCCCACCTCCCCCCACAACTGTCCCCCCGCTCCTCCCCCCCAGCCTGGTAACCACCAAACCATTGAGTGTGTCCATAATGCTGGTGCCCT